>VKKV01000045.1:0-132228 GCA_008080845.1 Phytophthora kernoviae | reverse complement strand
CCATGGCACGGAGTGGGCGCAGACCGCCGTGGAGATGGCGCGTCTGCGTGAAGCCACGCTCAAGGCCGGCTGCCCCATGCGTCCCCGCGAGCATCTTCCCCACCACAGCCTCACGGACTGCCCGTTCTTCACGGTCTCGACGTGGCTGCACATCTACACTCGGCGCTATCGGCTTTGTTGCCGTCTCCATTTCCAAGAAGCTCGCGTACACTGCGGCGACGCTCAGATAGGTTAATGCCAGAACAAGACAATCACATTCTCTGACTGCTTTGTGACGTGAATTCTCCACCTTAGCTGCTCGCTAAAGCCGATGCGAACCTTATTCATGGGTGCTGCCACGCGTACACCGGAGCCGTTGCTGCTGGTACCCTATGCGACCCGTTGCTTCCCACGCTACGCACCGATCGATCACTGTTTAGACACACGACGAAATAAGAGTTAGTGATCCCAATTCATCACTTTGATTCACAACAGAGAACCACACAAGCAAGTTTACCTCTTGTCACTGCGTGCTGACAGTGGACGTGACAAGTTTGACCCGTCAGCTCTCGCTGCAGCTGTCCGTCCTGGCGGCACCACCGGAATATGCATTCCAGCCTCTTGCACTGCTGTCTGCAGCGTGTCGCCAATCTCAGGAAACTCATTGGCGAGCTGTCCTAGTGTGTAGAGCAAGCTGGCACTAATCTCTTTGAGCTCCAGCGCCTCTAGCGCCACCTGCTCCTTCGTACGCCAGTTGCTGCTCTTAGCATCGTCGTATCCACTGGCATTGACAGCATATTGACGGTGCTCGCGCATCTGGCGCTCAAGCTTCTTGACGACCTTGCCCCACTTCGCACGCTCCATCTGCACTTCGCGCTCTACCTGCGATAAGGCACCCTCAAGTTGTGTGGTATTCGCGCGTGCAAAGTCGCGCTGTGTCTCCACTTCATGAAGCCGCTGGGTTTCGCTCGTCACATCCAGCTCCACTCGTGTCAATTCCTTCTTCTTCTTGAAGAAATTATCTTCTGCCATCTTGGCTTGTGCTTCTAAAGCTGCAAGCCGCTGTGCGTCGTCACCTGCCAGGTCAGCACGGTGAAAACTCTTTCGGTAGGCCGAGTTGCGATCCTCAAGATGTGCCAAGGTCTTCTTCAAGGCGCGGACATCCTTTTCAGCAATTCGGATTTTGTCGTCCAGCTCATCGCCCTCGCGCTGAAGTTCCTCGCGGCGTTGTGCTGCCCGGATTACGAAGTAGGCTTGACTACGCTCCTTGCCGGCCTCGCCCGCATCGTCGCTATCGTCCGCATAGCCTCCCATTTTACAAAGTGTCTCGAATTTGGCCTGCAGTTTACGAACTCGATTCTCTCGTTCAGCGAGCTCCACAGATACTCGATGACGTTCATCTTCAATAGCCTTGTTTGCTGCACGCTGAAGCTCTTGATGCGCAGATATTTCACGTTTGCGTTCCTCCATGCTCTTCTTGAGCTGGAAATCCCGATTCTCGAGAGACAAGACCTCATCAGCACGGGCATGCAATAGATCACGCAGACGACGCACTTCAAGTGCTTGCAGGTCGTGCTGGATTAACAACTCCTCTTTGTTTTTGAGGGAAGCCTTTAGTGCATGTGCACAACTTTCATTGCGCAGCTCGTGCTCCGCGATTTGAGCATCCACTTCTTTCTGCTGTACGATAAGGGCCTTACGAGACCGTTCCTGAGCGCGACGCTCTTCCTCTAGCTTCTTGCACTGTGCTGTGAGCATGGTTTGCTCGGCCTTCACACGATCCAACTCCATTTGCAACACTTGGATCTGAGCTTGCAATGCCTTCGTCTCATCTGCGCTTCGCTCGCCACTCGCACGCGCTACCTTCCGCTCCATTTGCTGGATCTGGAATTCGCCGTTGTACACGAGTTCTTGTTGCCGCAGTGCCTGCGCATCTAGCGAGCGCAGTTTAGAACGCAAGTTTTGAGCCGCTGCCTTCGCACCTGAAAGCTCTGCCACAAGGCCGGCCTCTTGCTGACGTAGTGCGAATAATTGTTGACTCTTGCGAAACATTTGCTCTTTCTGCGCAGAGATATCCCTATCAAAACGCTTGACTTCGTTCTCAATGTTAGCTAGATCCGATTCGGCTTGCTTGGCCAGAGTCTCCGCGTCCATAGTGGTGCTACGGCAGCGCTCCAATGCCTGTCGTGTGCCTTTAAACCGGGCTCTAGCCGCCTCAAGTTCTTGCTTCATAGCCTCGAGTCTGTCATCGCGATTTGAGTTGACTGAGCGCTGCTGGTTTAATACAGCCACAGCGCTGCCCAGTTCGCCTTTTAGCAATTCTACCTGGTCACGGAATGCCTGCAGACGCGCACCCGTCTGTTGAAATTCCTGCTGAGTCTTGGACTGCGCACGCTCTTTACCTGCGAGCTGCCCCTCTGCCTCAGTATTCGCCGTCTCTTGTTGTTTGAGGCGACGTTTTTGCTCCGCTAGTATTTCCTGCCTGCTCTGTAGACCACGCTGAGCCAAAGCGAATTGTTCACTAGCTTGCGTAATCTCCTCGTCACGAGCACGCATAGCCTCCAGCGTGCCTTGCCACTGTGAAACAAGCTTGGCACGCTCAGCGTGCAGCGAGCGGAACTCTTCAGCTGTCTTGTCCAGTTCGATTTGTTTGGCTTGAGTTTCAGTGGCCTCATTGTCCACTTCGCGCTTGGCTTGAACCAACTGCTGCGTTAGTTTCTCTAGGGCCAGCGTTAGCTCCTTGATGCGAGTCTCATCAGCTCGCCGATAACGCTCAAGGGCCATTGCATCTTCCTCCTTTTGGCGCGCTGCCACGGCCCACTGCTCCATTTCGTCCTGCTTCCAGTTCATCTGTAGTTTGAACGCATCCATGGTCTCATTGCCCTTGAACAGCGAGCCTTGTAAGCCCGCAAGCTTCCGCTCTAGCTCAGCAGCCTCAGTGTCTAGAACTTTCGCTTCTTGAGCCACTCGTCCAATTTCGCGCTGCGCCAATTGCCTCATGTGCTCCTCACTGTCCACCTCCTTTAGTTTAGCGGCGTGAAGCGCTTGCGTATGGAGGAGTTCCTGCTGCACGTTTTTCAGATGCTCCGTCATGATCTCTACGCGCGATTTCGTCTCCGCGAGTTCACGTTTGGCAGCCTCAAATCGCGCTTCCTTAATACGAATTTGCGCGTGCAGTTCACGGTTTTCTCGTCCGCAAACAGCGGCAGGTCATCGATACCAGTCGGCAGCGTCCGAACGGTGCGGTCGTCGGCCTTGCCACTAATTTCGCTGTTGTTATCACCAATATCGCCATTGTCATCGTCTTCGTCAACGCTTGGGCTTCGTTGTCGCCCATCGGCGCGCCTCCAGCTGTATTGCTCCGGTTCCGAATCCGAATCGAGTTGCTTGCCGACGCTCTGTGGCTCATCGTAATTGTCGATCCCTATCTGGTACTCTGCGTCGTCGACCAAATTGTTGCCATCAGCGCTCGATTCGAGGTCTTCGTCAGCTGCATCCCCTTCTTAGACCATGGAGCACCTTCGTCAGCATCAAACTCCATCTGCACTCCTCCGACACCTGTTTCATCGTCATCCATGGCTTCTTCTGTCCGACTGACAGCTTTCACCCGTCACCAAGAAACCACTCGATACTAAATATACAGCAACATCCGTTACGAATCGAGCACTAGGCACTCTCTAAGTGAGAGTTTAAATGGCAAATGACGGCAAATGGAGGCAGGATTCCTCCCTTGGGGGTGTCTTTGCGTGTCCACCCTAGGTGTGGATGTGCTCAAAGCAACTTGTTGAAGTTGATTTGTGTTAGAGACTAGGCGTTTCTGAACTAAGTCAGACACGTAGCCTGCGTAGCGTGTGGTGCTCGATATGGCTGCTGATTGGTCAATTTTAGAGAGGGGTAAACATGACCTTTGGCATCGTAGCTGCTCATTCCCCAATCAGTGTGCAAGTACGCAAGCGACCCTCTAAAGATGGCCAACACAACGCTGTCCAGTACACAGATCAATGCGCTCCGTGAATCAGAGCTAGAACAATGGAAGACACAAAGAGAACGCTGCAGACCTTATGGTGCCACTCGTGGGACGTCTCTATCGCGAGAATAACGTCATCAGCGTGCTCTTTGGCAAAGGTCTCGTCCACAAAAACAGCATCGACCTCATCAAGCTCCACAACTACGTCTGCAAGTACGTGGGCAAGCGCATGCAGCCTACGGAGACGCTCGTAGTGCTGCTGGCGCTTGTCCAGTACACGCCCAACGCCCGCGGGATGCGCATCGACCTCGGCCGCACCTTCGTCTTCATGGAGCAGCAAGTGCTGGACGTGCAGGCGCAGGTCACACCTGAGGCTCGGGACGCCAAAGTGCGCGCTCTGGGCGAGTTTTTGAACGCCAAGATGGCGCATCTCGTCCCCGGACTCTCCAGTACGCCCAGTGACGTCATTCTATATGGATTTGGTCGTATCGGACGACTACTGGCGCGTCTGCTCATTGAGAAGAGCGGCCCTGGCGTAAAGCTCATGCTACGTGCCATTGTGGTGCGTAAAGGCACCAAAGAGGACCTGGTGAAGCGTGCTAGTCTGCTGCGTCGTGACTCGGTGCATGGACCGTTCAGTGGCACCATCCAATTCAACGAGGAAGCCAACGCTATCATCGCCAATGGCAACCTCATCCAGATCATCTACTCGGATGGACCAGACAAATGCGACTACACCAGTACGGCATTAACAACGCAGTGGTCATTGATAACACTGGACGTTGGCGTGATGCTGACGCTCTGGGACTCCACTTGAAGTCTCCTGGAGTGTCCAAGGTCATTTTGACGGCCCCTGCCAAGGGCAATGTGCCCACGATCGTGGCTGGTGTGAACGGCGACGCGATCTCAAGTACTGACAACATTTACTCAGCGGCGTCGTGCACAACCAACGCCATTGCACCATCGCTGTATGCACTGGAAAATAAGTTTGGCATTGTGGGCGGCCACATTGAAACGGTTCACTCGTTCACGAATGACCAGAACCTGATCGACAACTACCACATGAAGGAGCGTCGTGGACGCAGCGCTGTGCTGAACATGGTCATCACTGAGACGGGCGCAGCGGCAGCTGTGGTCAAGTGCCTTCCGTCCCTCCAGGGCAAGCTGACGGCCAACGCCATTCGAGTCCCCACACCCAACGTGTCACTAGCTATTCTGAACGTGCAACTGGACCCGACCAAGGCAGAGGGTTTGACGAAGGAGAAGATGAACGATTTCATGTCCAAGGTGTCGCTGGACTCTCCCCTGCAGAACCAGATCGACTTCGTGAGCTCGACTGAGGTTGCGTCCTCAGACTTTATTGGCAGCCGTGCTGCGGGCACCGTGGACGGCAAGGCCACCATCGTGGATGGCAACAAGGTCATCTTGTATGTCTGGTATGACAACGAGTTTGGCTACAGCTGCCAAGTCGTGCGCGTTCTGCAGAAACTCATGGGTATCGACCACACACGTTTCCCGGAGAAAGCTCAGGTCGAGGAAATTGATAGCTCTCTCAACCTCACTTGGGACATCTAGACGATGCAAAGCGTGAATACTCGCAATCGTGTGCAGTTCATGCAGCATGTCAAATACACATCTATCCAACTTTAGCATACTGTCGTTTCATGTGACAGCAAGCATTTCCATTTGGCCACAGGAGATGTCTTCAGCGCACGAAGTCCATACCAAGAGTGACAAGAAGCTTGCAGCAAAAGCAGTGACAACCCGTTCGAATGGCTTTGCCTCTAAACTATCTTGCAGGATACCAGATTGGCAAGGTATGGCTCTCAACCTACCTATTCGTGAGTTCTGCGCTAACCACCTCGAGTTTTGCGTGCAGCCAACTCCATACAAGAGGACTTGACAAACGATAATGACCTCGACGGTCATTGCTCAAGTAGCGATGGTCATGGAGACGAATCAGGCAGCGAATGCAACCACATGACTCGTAAAGAGAAACGTCAAAGCTTTTGGTATCCGTATCAGGCAGCTCCAGCGGTGGTGTCGTCCAATGCGATGTTCAGTGCTAGTACTGTGTCTTCGTCAACCGAGTTGGGCGAAATCCAGCAGTCAGTACAGCGTTTACGAGCGCAGCGCACATGTGGAGCGCCTAAGTCAGCGGAACGAAGAACTGGAGAGGCAGCTTGCGTACCAAAAGCTGAGAATGAAACTCTCCAGCGGGTAGTTTTCACCCTGCGCGGTGCTGAGCAGGAAAACGTAGCGTACCTTCAAAGCGTCAAAGTATTGGAACAGCGTGCTCGGAGTCTGGAGGAAATATGTAATGCAAAGAGACTGGAGCTCAAAGTGGCAACGGAGAATTTTAATCGCGTCGAGCAGGAAAGGGATCAATTGCGCCAAGCCGTTCAAAACGCTCAGCACGACCATGAGGAGGATGTCAGAGTGCTAGAAGACTCGCGGAAAAAGCTGCAACAGCGCAATGAGCAACTCGAGCTTTCGTGTCGAACTCAAAATGATGATCACAAGCGACAAATACGTCATTGGAAGCAGAACTTGAAGACCGCAGCTCACGTACACACTCAAACTGTTGAGAATCTTCAGCAGCTGCTCGAGCAAAGCTGCAAAGAGACCAAGAAGCTCGAAGGCGATATGCGAGAAGCGGAGGAGCAAGTTCAGAATCTGCTCGCCACCACCGTTCGCCAGACAACAGTGATCGAAGAGTGTGACCGTGTGATATCCGAGGCTCGAGCGCAGCAGCAGGTGGCACAGCACAACTACGAAGAGCAGCTTCAACTTAATGAGGCCTTAAGCTCAAAAATCCAGCGGTTGGAGGCGAAGATAGCGTCGCTAAAGCTGTCAAATGAATCAGGTGCAGTAGAACTGGAGAAGAAAGTGAAGATACTGGAGAGCAAATTAGTCAAGCAGAACAACCAGTTGCAAGACGCCCAAATGGTATTGCAAGAAAAACAGAAGGAAATGGAGACTATGCAGCTCGAATTTCTTTATCAGGACCGGGGCCGGCTCCGCTCTAATGAGGTCAGCATTGTTTCCAATCTCGCATCAATTTTACAAGCTCACCATGCTTCGTTGCTGTGATTCAAGCAGGTGAATAAAGAGCTTCAGCACAAGGAGCGAAAGCTGAAGAGCGAGATATCGGAGCTGCAGATTACCTTAAGGGTACGTCTGTAAACAAACCATGACACTTCATGTGCTCGGGCTAACACTTTTATGATACCCTAAAGGATGCAATCGATGAGAAGAGTTTGCTTAGTGAGCAGGTCATCGAGTTGCAAGGTGCGTTGCAATGGTGCAGTTCACAGATTCCCCTTGTGTACTGACACTACGCGAGTCCATGCAGATCGACTGGAAAAGGAGCGGAAAGACCGATCCCGATGGGCTACTGCGAGGCTTAAGCTGTTAGCGGAATTCTGTGATGAAGAAAGCAAACTCAGCTCGGCATTGAGCCATGCTGGCTCCTTTGACGATAAGCGAACCGCAGTCGAAATGGAACGCACAACATCCAGCCGAAAGTTAAGGAATTTGCGTAGTGGCGGGGAAAACATGCGCACGACGACAAGAGCTATGATGGTGACGACGACGGCGATAGTGACAAGAAAGATGAACAACGGCGGACCTCGATCGTCTTTGGATAGAAAAACTGGAGCTTCATTTCTCCATAATTAAGTACTTGTGTCATGTACGCATTTGATGCTGTTCTTTTATTCATCCCACTACATGAACGACAAGCATAACACTCAGTAACAAAAACCACATCCAGTCACAAGCATTAGGTAGGGCATCATACCTCATCCGAGTTACTAATCGGTGCGTAAGTCTTGTGCGATGTGCCGAACTTCTGGCGCATCATGTTCTTAAGCTCAATCACCTTTACATCATCCTTGAAGTGATACTTCATATCGGTATCGCCAATTACTGGGGCTGGTATCGCTTCAGCATCAGCGACGAAACCACGACTGATACAGATGAAAACGCCATCGCCAGTCCAGCGCAGGCCGGAGGCATCATCCGGTGGATCAACGGGAAAACATACCAGCAGCCAATGGGATACCAATGAAGTTGTACACGATGGAGAAGAAGAAGTTCAGGCGGATGCGTGAAAACACCACGCGAGCCAAGTCCAGAGCTACCACCACGTCCGACAGCGTACTCTTCACCAGAACCATATCGGCCTCCGCCTTCGCGATCTGAGTGCCAGCGCCAATGGCCATACCGATGTCCGACTGGGCCAGTGCCGGTGCGTCATTGATACCATCACCAACCATGCACACCACACGCGGTTTCAGTGTCACCGGGTTCACCTGAGATTGCAGTGCCTTGATCTGAGACGCCTTCTCACCGGGTAAAGCCACTGCCTTCACGTGGTTGATACCCATCTGACGAGCGATCGCGCTGGCTGTGCGAAGGTTGTCGCCTGTGATCAGCCATACGTCCAAACCCATCGATTTCAGGTGCTGCACCACGGTTCTTGCTTCAGGGCGAGGCGCATCCGCCAGTGCGATCACACCGATCAGCTTGTCCTCCACGCACACGACAACCACAGTCTTGCCCTCCATCTCCAACTCGTGCATGTGAGCTAGCATCTTCTCACTGACCTCGATGCCCTTCTCTTCACAATACTCTGAGTTGCCCACAAGGACCTTTGCTGGGGTATTGAGAGAAGTGACATCACTGGCTGCGACCACACCTTCGATGCCACGGCCAGGCACCACGTGCACATCCGTCGGGTCCTGCAGAGCCAACTTCTCGTGTTCGGTGGCTGTGATTACGATAGCCTTTCCCAGTACGTGTTCACTTACGCACTCCAACGAGGCCCCATAGTACAGCAGCTCACGCGGTGTGAACGTACGGTCGGCCACCACTACATCACGTACTGAAGGATGTCCGACCGTGAGCGTTCCAGTCTTGTCGAACACGATGGTGTCGATGTAACGCGCCGTCTCGAGCGCCTGACCGCCCTTGATGAGTACTCCCTTCTTAGCGCCGACGCCACAACCGACCATCACTGCCGTGGGAGTGGCAAGTCCCAAAGCGCACGGACAGGCAATCACCACTACTGAAATACCAAACAAAACCGACAAGAAGAAATCGTCTGCGTGCCCAGTGCCAGCGGAAGCTCCTAAATCAATTTCCACTCCGCTGGTATGATATCCATCGACAGTAGCATTAACCATGTCGTGAAAGTCAATAGCGATATTCCTAGCACACACGGCGCGAAGATTGACGCCAGCCAGTCCGCATATGCCTGGATTGGCGCCTTGTTCAACTGTGCGTCTTCGATCAATGCGCAAATCTGCGATAACGCAGAAGCATCGCTGCCCAAACAACTCGACTCAATCACCAACGTGCCTTGTTGGTTCACGGTCGAGCCAAACACATAATCGCCTGCTTTCTTCGCAACCGGCATGCTCTCGCCCGTCAACATCGACTCATCAGTTGAGCTCGAGCCAGACTTGACCACACCGTCTGTGGGGATATTGGCGCCAGGCAGTATACGCAACAGATCACCACGCTGTACTAGCTCAATAGGGATTTCGCGGTCGCGCTTATTAGTTTCAATCAGTAGCGCCGTCTTGGGCTGCAGCTTGGCCAACTCGGATAAAGCGTCTGCTGTTTTACCCTTGGCCATTGACTCCATATACTTGCCCAGCGTCACAAACGTGATCAACATTGCTGACGACTCAAAGAAATGGTGACCTTGGTAGTTTTCGTGCAGCGCCGACCCGATCATCGACACCAGACTATACGTGTACGACATAGTTGTGCCTGCCACAACCAAGAAGTCCATACCCATAGCTCCATGTTGGAGTCCTTTCCACGCTGCAACGTAGAACCGCCGACCAACACCAAACTGTACGGGTGTGGCGAGCAGGAATAACAGCAGCAACTTCAGCGATACAGAGTTGAACACTGGCGTCATGAGGAACATCTCGATCGGAGGGATGTACATGAAGACCATGTGAATCAACGTAGCTGGCAACGAAAAGATCATCGCAGTAGTCAATAATTTACGCCACTTCTCCACCTCCGACTTACTAAGTGCGTTCTGGTCCGTGTTCTCAGACGCGATCTCAGCCGAATAGCCTAATCCGTTAATGCACTCCATCACATCACGGGGGCCAGTTTTCGATAGCTGCTGTAGATGCACATGTGCCTTATTCAGCGGAAGGTTGACTAGCACTTTTGTCACACCTGGTAGTTTCTTCACCGCCGTCTCGATCTTCCCAACACACGCAGCACAACTCATACCCATAACCGTGAACTTAAGTTCCAGTGAATCTTCATCACCAGGCTCCACAACATGTGAGAACGTCGCCTTGTAGCCTGCATCCTGGATCATCTTGACCAGCTCCTGCTGCTCGTTCTGGATTAAATCTCGGTCGAACGCTATCTCCGCCTTCTGACTGATCAGTCCCACTCGACAGTATATCACACCCTCCACTTTACCCAGATAGTCCTCAATGGCCTTCACACACGCAGCACAGCTCATACCTTCCACATGGAACACAGCCCGCGGGTGTCCCGTAGCGTCCGGAACGTCCAGAGTCACACTCTCTTCTTCCTTCTGCTGCTCCTTCTGCTTCTTGGCCTGCAGTTTGATCTCCGCAGCCTTCACAGCGTCGTACGCACTGGCTTCGAATCCCACACACTCGACCATATCCACGAGCTCCTCCAGCGTCGTACTGCCAGGACTCGAAAGCGTCACAGTCGCCATCCGGTCCTCGAAGCTCACGACAGCCGACGCCACACCGTCTACGCCCGAGAGCGCGTTCTCCACCGTCATGCCGCAGTTTTTCTGACACATCATACCTTTCACCAGCAGGCGGATCGTCGGACTGACCGACAGAGAACGAGTCTCAACCATCGTCATGATCTACAATACTAGGTTTCTATCTAATTCGCCACTACTAGTATTGTATTACTAGTAGTGTGGAGGTGGCCTAGTATTTATAACTGTGTCTATCTGGTGGTGTCCTGTGCTTATGATAGCTGGGGATGATAAGTCGAGTCGAGTCGCGTAGAGGCCGGAGCAGCACGCGCCTGTAGAGAGCCGATTGGGTAACTAACCGCCAGAAAACAAAAGTCGGACAGTCTGAGGTGGGCCACGCCGATAATGCTGCCCCCGGAAATTTTTTAAGTGAAGTCCAGTATTGGGACGAATGGCATGACTTACACTGCCTTTGTGGTTCATATGTCGATAGGGCACGCTCTTTCACCCCTTCATTCTAGCTGTTCACGTCACTAAATGTACGGTATATGATACCGAATATACATCAAATATCCGATACTCCGGTTTTAGTAGTCGAAAATGTATTATTTGACTTTTTGGGAGCGTCAATACATGCAAACACACCACAACTGAATTGGAAACGTCTTGTAGTGCAGCACCATCTTGCGATGGCTAAAGAGGCGGTGTATTTTGTATCATACCTGCTAAAGATGCTAGATCCCCGAAATTGACGAACCTATGGGCTATTGGGTACAATCCAGTCATGGAGTTGATTTTTGCCCTACTGGCGCTGCCTTCGTCCAGCTGATTCGCGACAGTCAGTACTTCGCTTTCAAAGAATGGCGGTCTGCGCTGAAGTGCACCGCTTGCCAATGTTTCGCCGATTTGGCGAACTGGTTGCTATTCTCCGTCACCGCTCAATCATTATCAGCGCACCACCACAGACATATTAATGTTATAATACACAGTCGGACTACGAGCTCAAAGCAAATACTTATGATCTCTAGACGTATCTGCTTGCTGATTGTTTGGCCTTTTGCTGTTCGTGGATCCCAAGTACTCGACTAGCAAAATGCACACAGGCATCTAGCTCTGCACCAATCAGCAATCACACTAGCAGATCTGATCGCTACTACGCTGAGATCTTCACTGCCTTTACTAGCCGTACCGGAAACACCTATGCCTCCCTCTTTAGAGTGCAACAACATCCTTCTCTCGAGCTTGGGCTCCAAGCTCGGTCATCACTAAATTGTAAACACTACCCCAAATGCACGGCAAATGCACCAATTCTCAATTTTAAATAACAAACTAGATGGCCTTCACTCAGCCCACATCCATCCTCGTACAGGGTCATACATGCAACATCAATGAGGAGATCGCCGTACATGAAACTTTCCTTCCACGACAACAGCAGCAAACTTACTGAATGGGAGCATTACGCGCCCTCGGTTCGTCCAAGTTTGTCAACGGCGCATACGTCTGGCGCGACGTGTTCAGCTTCAGACGTACGAGGTTCTTCAGGTCGACAACAGAAATATCCTCCTCAAAGTGTATCTTCTGCTTTGGTGCATGGAGTACCGGCGCCTTGTATTGCTTCAGCATCAGCGACGAAACCACGACTGATACAGATGAAAACGCCATCGCCAGTCCAGCGCAGGCCGGAGGCATCATCCGGTGGATCAACGGGAAAAACATACCAGCAGCCAATGGGATACCAATGAAGTTGTACACGATGGAGAAGAAGAAGTTCAGGCGGATGCGTGAAAACACCACGCGAGCCAAGTCCAGAGCTACCACCACGTCCGACAGCGTACTCTTCACCAGAACCATATCGGCCTCCGCCTTCGCGATCTGAGTGCCAGCGCCAATGGCCATACCGATGTCCGACTGGGCCAGTGCCGGTGCGTCATTGATACCATCACCAACCATGCACACCACACGCGGTTTCAGTGTCACCGGGTTCACCTGAGATTGCAGTGCCTTGATCTGAGACGCCTTCTCACCGGGTAAAGCCACTGCCTTCACGTGGTTGATACCCATCTGACGAGCGATCGCGCTGGCTGTGCGAAGGTTGTCGCCTGTGATCAGCCATACGTCCAAACCCATCGATTTCAGGTGCTGCACCACGGTTCTTGCTTCAGGGCGAGGCGCATCCGCCAGTGCGATCACACCGATCAGCTTGTCCTCCACGCACACGACAACCACAGTCTTGCCCTCCATCTCCAACTCGTGCATGTGAGCTAGCATCTTCTCACTGACCTCGATGCCCTTCTCTTCACAATACTCTGAGTTGCCCACAAGGACCTTTGCTGGGGTATTGAGAGAAGTGACATCACTGGCTGCGACCACACCTTCGATGCCACGGCCAGGCACCACGTGCACATCCGTCGGGTCCTGCAGAGCCAACTTCTCGTGTTCGGTGGCTGTGATTACGATAGCCTTTCCCAGTACGTGTTCACTTACGCACTCCAACGAGGCCCCATAGTACAGCAGCTCACGCGGTGTGAACGTACGGTCGGCCACCACTACATCACGTACTGAAGGATGTCCGACCGTGAGCGTTCCAGTCTTGTCGAACACGATGGTGTCGATGTAACGCGCCGTCTCGAGCGCCTGACCGCCCTTGATGAGTACTCCCTTCTTAGCGCCGACGCCACAACCGACCATCACTGCCGTGGGAGTGGCAAGTCCCAAAGCGCACGGACAGGCAATCACCACTACTGAAATACCAAACAAAACCGACAAGAAGAAATCGTCTGCGTGCCCAGTGCCAGCGGAAGCTCCTAAATCCAATTTCCACTCCGCTGGTATGATATCCATCGACAGTAGCATTAACCATGTCGTGAAAGTCAATAGCGATATTCCTAGCACACACGGCGCGAAGATTGACGCCAGCCAGTCCGCATATGCCTGGATTGGCGCCTTGTTCAACTGTGCGTCTTCGATCAATGCGCAAATCTGCGATAACGCAGAAGCATCGCTGCCCAAACAACTCGACTCAATCACCAACGTGCCTTGTTGGTTCACGGTCGAGCCAAACACATAATCGCCTGCTTTCTTCGCAACCGGCATGCTCTCGCCCGTCAACATCGACTCATCAGTTGAGCTCGAGCCAGACTTGACCACACCGTCTGTGGGGATATTGGCGCCAGGCAGTATACGCAACAGATCACCACGCTGTACTAGCTCAATAGGGATTTCGCGGTCGCGCTTATTAGTTTCAATCAGTAGCGCCGTCTTGGGCTGCAGCTTGGCCAACTCGGATAAAGCGTCTGCTGTTTTACCCTTGGCCATTGACTCCATATACTTGCCCAGCGTCACAAACGTGATCAACATTGCTGACGACTCAAAGAAATGGTGACCTTGGTAGTTTTCGTGCAGCGCCGACCCGATCATCGACACCAGACTATACGTGTACGACATAGTTGTGCCTGCCACAACCAAGAAGTCCATACCCATAGCTCCATGTTGGAGTCCTTTCCACGCTGCAACGTAGAACCGCCGACCAACACCAAACTGTACGGGTGTGGCGAGCAGGAATAACAGCAGCAACTTCAGCGATACAGAGTTGAACACTGGCGTCATGAGGAACATCTCGATCGGAGGGATGTACATGAAGACCATGTGAATCAACGTAGCTGGCAACGAAAAGATCATCGCAGTAGTCAATAATTTACGCCACTTCTCCACCTCCGACTTACTAAGTGCGTTCTGGTCCGTGTTCTCAGACGCGATCTCAGCCGAATAGCCTAATCCGTTAATGCACTCCATCACATCACGGGGGCCAGTTTTCGATAGCTGCTGTAGATGCACATGTGCCTTATTCAGCGGAAGGTTGACTAGCACTTTTGTCACACCTGGTAGTTTCTTCACCGCCGTCTCGATCTTCCCAACACACGCAGCACAACTCATACCCATAACCGTGAACTTAAGTTCCAGTGAATCTTCATCACCAGGCTCCACAACATGTGAGAACGTCGCCTTGTAGCCTGCATCCTGGATCATCTTGACCAGCTCCTGCTGCTCGTTCTGGATTAAATCTCGGTCGAACGCTA
Source organism: Phytophthora kernoviae (assembly GCA_008080845.1). Lineage (NCBI taxonomy): Eukaryota > Oomycota > Peronosporomycetes > Peronosporales > Peronosporaceae > Phytophthora > Phytophthora kernoviae. Next base: position 117,482 of record VKKV01000045.1, on the reverse strand, counting down.
TCTCCGCCTTCTGACTGATCAGTCCCACTCGACAGTATATCACACCCTCCACTTTACCCAGATAGTCCTCAATGGCCTTCACACACGCAGCACAGCTCATACCTTCCACATGGAACACAGCCCGCGGGTGTCCCGTAGCGTCCGGAACGTCCAGAGTCACACTCTCTTCTTCCTTCTGCTGCTCCTTCTGCTTCTTGGCCTGCAGTTTGATCTCCGCAGCCTTCACAGCGTCGTACGCACTGGCTTCGAATCCCACACACTCGACCATATCCACGAGCTCCTCCAGCGTCGTACTGCCAGGACTCGAAAGCGTCACAGTCGCCATCCGGTCCTCGAAGCTCACGACAGCCGACGCCACACCGTCTACGCCCGAGAGCGCGTTCTCCACCGTCATGCCGCAGTTTTTCTGACACATCATACCTTTCACCAGCAGGCGGATCGTCAGCTCCTTGTCGTTCTCCTGTCTAGCTGGTTCTTTGACTGCAGCGCCAAAGCCCACGCACTCCACAGCGTCCACGAGATCGCTAGCTGTGACTTTTGCGTCTAGGAGATACTCAACACGTGCACTGCGTTGCTCAAAGTCCACGACTGCGGAGGCCACACCTTCGACACTGCGGAGCGCGCTTTGTACCGTGGACCCGCAGTTCTTCATGCACATCATGCCTTCCACGGCTAGTTCCACCACTACTGGGGCATGGTTGGAGGCCACCATGAAGTCCCGAATCTCTTGAGGCCTTGACCAAGTCTATCGAGAAATGAACGAAATGGGACCAGGACTGGCCTGGCAACGGCCTCAAGTCAGCGGTGGTCCGTCATCCTCTTGGCAACGACGGTCCCATCAGAAACAGCTGGGAGCAGGGCACGAAGAGAATGAGTGAAAAGACTTGATTGTATTAAATGAGGGATTAGTGGCCGCAATAGTTGACAGGGATTCGTAGAAAAAGGATAATGAGGGTATGTAGAATTTTTTAAATGAGTGACACAAGTGAATTGAACTCGTGGCCGTTTTCAGAGGTGAATTCGGACCAGTGTCGATTCGAGGCCTTGAATGCGCAAAACAGTCTTGGTTGGCACTTGGTTTGTGTGGCAAATTTGTCACTGCTGCACCATGTGAACTTCTCGTTACAAATGGCGCTCGAGATCGCCATGGTGATCCACTCGAAATGAACTGTCCACAGTGCTTTTACAGTCACGAACACTGAATTGGGCACTTCTAACAAGAAACGATTTACATGCGATGAATCAACGAACCACCGACAAAATGTCAAAGCTTGCCCACACTTTACTCCGTCTGGTCTCTGCTTTGACACATCCTCTATAAGTCGCTTCTCGTAACAAGATGTTTTCCGAGAATGGTCCTCGAAGACATCAACTGCCACACCGAGACAAAATGCTGAACATACGATGAGCTCATATTGACCTGTGCTTCCGTTCATGGTGCTGCAGAGTCTCTAACGAACGTTACGCGTCGGTGGAGCAATCGTTGCTGATCTGAGACCACATCGTGTCCGACGCTAAGAGCGAGGATTCCATGCTCATTTTCCGCTGCTTGCGCTCCTGATCTCGCCAGCTCGATGCCCTGACCGCAGATAATAGCCCAGTCATAACGGATTCTTTCCTAGCTAGTGCCGCCGCTGCTCTTCGTACTTTCCTTGCTGCTTTCGGCGCTCCTTCTTGTTCGTGACTGTTGGACTGGCGGAACTTGTCGGTTCGGTTGTGATTGCTACTGCAACTTGTTCAGTCTTGGTCTCTGTTGTCAATTTGCGGCGTTTCTTTTCTTCGACTCCATGTTGGCCTTGCTAGACACAGGCATAACATCCTCATCATTGATTTCCGCTTTCTTCTTGTGATGCTTTCTTTTTCTCATCGGCTCGGTGCTAATCGAGCTCGAAACTTCAGTCTGCGTTGTTAACACGGCTGCTTCACTCTTGGCCTCCTTGGCTTTCTTGCAGCATTTCTTGCGGCTAGGTAATGACTCTGGTGATGGTTCCTGTGTTAGAGCAGGGATGGTATGACTGTCGACTGACAGCGAACGCTTCCTCGTGACTTGCACAACAGGCTCATCGATCTCCTCGTTCACCCCACAGTTCTTCACATGGTGCTTCATGACTTTAGCCGTCACCAGCTTCTTCCCCTCGCAAACCGCGCAAATCTCCAGCGTGAGGACATCCACCGTACAGAGTTTCCGATGCTTCTTCAGTTCTCCCGGTGCCTCAAACACTTCAAAACAAAGTGAGCACTTGGGCGATGGCGCAAGGTTCACGTCGAGCACATTGCTCACATCACTCAATCGGAAGGTCGTGGCTGTGGCTGCACTTTGCTTCTGGATACGCAGCAAGAGCTCGTCATACAAATGAATGAGCACCAGCGCGTCTGCTGCAGCGTAGTGGAGTTGGCTAGGAGATAGTGGCCTTCGCTCCCAGTTCGACCTCTGCTGCGTCTTGGCCAGTTTCCGGTTCAGGTAGAAAAACACCATTTTCTGCAGACTCAACGGGTTGTGCGCACCAGCCAGTGAAATCGACAAGTCGTTCACCTCCACAACATTCTTGCAGACCGTAAAACAGGAAGCGTTCGGGTACGAAGTAGACAGCTCCTACGACATTTACAATCACAACATTCAGTTCACCAGTACCATAACGGTTTTTAAGACCAAAAATTGCTGCACTTCTAACCTGCAGGTCTTGATAGAAACTCTGTCCGAATTTCACAATGGAATTGGACAGGAACACACTGGACAGCGTGGCGTTGTAGACTTTGGCTGGGAGGTGCAGGAGGTCCAGCACGAACACTTCTTCCTTCTGGTTGACGTCGCGTACTGCAATTTGCAGCAACGCGCACAAGTTCGGTTTTACGCCCTTGGTCCAGACCGGTCGGGTCTCCTACAAATTATTATAAATGCTACGTTAGATGTAAAGTCGATCGTTTTCAACCCAATTACGCACCGTGTCGAAGCCCATGAGTTGTGCCTTGAGCAAACGCGAGTGGCAGTACGCCCAGTCCTTCTTGGTAGACACAAAGTGGATCGGCACATGCGATCGGTCGATCACATACTGCGGCGACTGGTTGATGCGTCCCGTCAGTAAAACCTTCGCCAACACCATCGACGTCTTGTACTGGAAAATGAGACGCTAGCAATTCGTTGGTTAGTAATTTTACGTTGCAATTTATTCATAAGTTTCGTGATTACGTTGAATTAAGAGCAACATTAAACCTGCTGAAGTGGTTTGAAGGTTTTTCACTGCTGCTTAGGTCGATCATTCGGGACCAACTGAAGAATGCTCTCGTTGAGGAACAGTGGGGCGTACGAATGGTGCCACATCAATGTGGCGAGAATACCCACATTCACTGAGAAGAAAACAGCCCACCTAACCAGAGCGGGAAGAACGTATTGACACCTTGCATTTCCAGGTGATACGCCCAATACAACCAGTGGAGCTACCAAGATGCACAACAAGTTAGTCTCGACATCTGGCAGCAGCATTGATCTATACCTACTAGTATTGTTCGTACCTCACTCCCCAACCACGCCGCAATCATTGCTAAGCCCTTCCACTGTAAACGGAGACTTGTCAACGGAAAAATGAGCGGAAGGAAGGACGTGTACCACAGGAAGTACTGGACAAAAAACACGGCACACTTGTTAGACATTTACATCCAAGAAGGATAAAGCGATAAGATTGAGCGGTTTGTAGCGTACCTGTGCCGTACACACCTTGTTGAAGATGACAAAGACCATCGTCAGCGCAAATAATGCGAATGGAAGGTCACGACCGTAGGTGAACGAAATGGCTATGAGGGACGCAAGCTGAGGCAGGAACGCGAGAAGTCCAACCCCAAAGCCCGAAGGAGTGTTGTATCGGAGGTACAGATCATAGAAGTAAACCGAAAAGTTGTGGCGGTTGTCGGTGCGCGTCAAGTGATAAAGGTACGTTTCGTAGAGGAATTGGAACCCGTAGCTGCAGTACAAAACCAATAACCATTAGCAATCCATCGAGTGTATATCAATGAAGTCAAATAATAATGACGTACAAGTAGTAGCAAACTGCTGCGAGGGTGAGGAAGAGCCCTCCACTCACAGCTCCGAAGAGCAGCCGATCTCGGTTCACTTGTCCAGCAAGCTGTACCCAGAAGCAAAACGAGGACTTGCATGACGATTCCCACTTGGCATTAGAAGCTCGGAAGTCTCCATTGAGAAACTGGTTGACCAAATACCCAGACCGAAAAACGTTATCTGTATGATAGTATTGCAACATTTCGTTCAGTTTTAAACCTTACCACAAGAAACGCTAGCGCGTAGATGATGGGGTATATCTTGAAGTGAACAGCAGCACCATATCTAAGGAAGATAAGCAAAAGTGGCGTTAGTGAAGTAGAATTCCCACGCCCCAACTTCCATAACACACGTGACGTACGCCAAAGCCGACAAGACGAGTTGTTTGCGCATGATTAATAGCAGCGAAACCAGCACCAGCAGCACCACAATGGAGTCAGCATTGCCTCTTGTCGAGATATTCACCGAAAACGGTTGAAATAACCACATACTATGCACAAAACAAAACAAGAAAACATTTAGCAAATCATTCACAACAAGATATCAATGCTAATAGTAACTTCAAGGCCGTTGCAGCTATTGCCAAAACCCACCAGCAATACATTGCAGCATCTGTAATATGATATATGCACAATATTTGTTATTTCACAACGAAATTATTACTACTCACAAACGCCTTTTCATAGCGTACTTTGATCTGGGAGCCCTCTCAGACGCAAAATCTGGTACAGCACGTGACCGATTAACAGGTCACAGGCCACGAACAATAACTTCCCAAACACGTCGTGCACGAAAACATTCGGCAGCATCAGGACCGCTCTGCAAATAAAGAAATAATAACATATTTTAAATAAAAAGTAAAATATTAAAATAAAGAATATCTAAAAACTATACGCACAGCACTGGAGTGTAGCGATACGTGGTGCGGTCGAAGGGCGAATTGCCCGCCGCCATTTCGCGAGCCGCATCTGTATACACATCGTAGTCCACGTCCGTATACTTGACGGCCATGTATACGTCCTGCAGATGGCCGTACACCAGCAGCACAAGACGCAGCAGCAGCGCGCCGCCGAACAGTGCGAGTGTCCGCCGAGACATCTCAGATGCAGTCGCCATTATTGTGAGTGCCACAATCTGACGTTTTGTATGGAAATAAATCGTACTTAGATGAATATTGTATACATGTATACAAAACTAAATCTGTGACGTGTGAGAATGTCAACCCTCACCATTGCGAAGCACAAGGTTTGCCAGTCCGTAGACGAGAGGGTTGTATCGGAAGCGGTTCTTTTGTTGCAGTTTGCCACCAGTATGTCCATCAGATGTAGCCGTAGGGCTACTACCTGGTGCTAAGGTCGTGTCATTCGCTGCAATTGACAATGTCCCAGAAGCTGCAATCGTGCTCTCACTAAACCTTTTCAGCGCTCTCCCAACCGAGTAGCCCCTAGAGATGCCTTGCAGCAGTCCGTTTGCAAGGCGACGATTACCATTGAATGTCGTGGTCCACTGGTTCAAGACCAGTACGTTCGCCCACAAAGAGTAAGTAGTAGAGCGCGTGCGTACGGATCGCTCTCGACCTCTCGTTCCCACGAGGATTTCTCGCTGTCCACTTTACTCTGGCGCCGCACACTTTTGCCATTCTCCGCGTGGTCAAGCAGGATCAATGCTTGACATGTGAGCGCCATGTTCATGCCCGTGACTTGTCTTAAAGGCAGACACGAACCTAGCACGCGATTTGGTCCAACGTACATGAGTCCGCCACCGCGACGAGCGAGAAGAGCTTGCTGCCAGTCGGTCACACTGGGGATCTGTCCATGCTCAAAAGCATCTTTCCACCCAACGTTGGCTTGCTTCACTACACTTGTCATGGTCTGGTCGCTTGCGTTTCCAGGGTCTTCTTTGTGGGGATCTACGATGAATCGCATCTCGGTTGGTCTCAATTGCTGTTTCTTCGTAGCTAATATCCGTTGATGCAGCATTTGGATGGAGAAATCACGAGTGATGGAGTCGGCAGGCTGTAGAGACGGCAATGCCTCAAGAGGAAGGCACGCCAATACACGATCCACGAGAAGAACGAGCATATTGTTCGCTAGATTGGTCTTCAGCTCTGCTCTCATTGACGAGTGCGAAAAGAGCGGTCTGAGTAGCTCGACAGTGTCATTGACAATCCCGGTCAGTTCTTCCTCGAGAGTATCGTTGCCATGTTTCACTGGCACATTTGGGGTGCCTGCCCTCTGTGACTCTACAGGTGAGAACTCAAACATTTCGTCCTGCCCATGTGCATCCTCGTAAGCCATGGTCTCTTTGGCGCAGGTTTCTTGCCACACCTTCATTCGTTTTGCAGCTGCTCCAGCAAAGCTTTCTGTGTGTCAGTGAACTCCATACGCGCAATCGCGACACGTCGTTCAGTGCTACCTAAAATCGCTGCATACAGGAAACAACGATCGGGCGAGAAGTGGAGGCACAACACACGAACGGCACTAGGGAGCGCCGCTACGATTGTATCCACGCGGGTGCCAACACTCATCCGCTTGAAGGCGTCGGACTGCTGGTCCAGGTACAGTTGAGAAAGCTGGTATGAGAGGCTATTGCCCGCTGCATTCGTGTGTGTCTTTTGCAATTTACGCATGCGGCGCAAATGAAGACGTTGAACATTTGCTTCAGCGACGCATTGAGCGAACAACTCTCTTGACGTCTCGATAACTTCGGTGCTTTGGTGTTTGAGGAGGTTCTTTGCGCAATCAAATGGACGCTTGCACCCCATAAGCTGCACGAGTTCGTAAGAGCTGAGGCGCAACAACTCTGCACACCTCTTCTCGAACGAGATCAGCTGGTATTTTTGCACTAAGGAGATTCGTTTGGACAGCATTTCATCCAAGCGCTCGTTATCAGGTTCCTCTGGTTGCAGGTCATCTTCATTTTCTAGCTCTTCGTCCTGTGTTTGGGCTTGGATCTGCGCCTGGATCTGTGCCTGGGTTTGGATTGCTGCAGCGTCTTCAGCAGCAACAACCGCTTCGGACTGCGCACCGTGGCAACAGACCCACGTTGACTCACGCGAACCAGATGACGTAAAGCGTGTCCAGACTCGATGTCGGATGGCATCTGCTGTTTGTTTGTCGTCTCCGTGAAAAAGCACGAGTCGCTGGCACTGAAATCGGAGGACTTGTGCGATTGCGTGCTGTATTGTGAAGGCAGGATTGTTACCAAGCGTCTCGATGGCTGAGGCGATCAAAGCCATCGCTCGCGGTAACTCCGATATATCCTTCTCTATCGAAGCTTCCGTCGTATTCAGCCACTTTTCCACGACATCTCGCTGACTGCCTTCATAGTAGCGATACCAGGTCATCTCTTTTTCTTTAATGATCTCAGAGGACATCTCTGGAGCCATGAGGAGTCCAGCCACTTGCATTTTAGTCAACGCAATGTTCAATTCAATGGAGATACAATTGCCTCTCGCTGGAATTTCTCTGTCTGCCGCGGTGGTACAGAAGAAAAGCGAAAGAGTCTCGCGAGGCAATTTTCCATAAGCTTCAAGGCTTCTTGTAAGATGCTGCTAGCGTCCAAGCCAACACTGATGAGTTCCAAGGCGCCACCACTCTTAGCAAACTTGAGCAAGGCTCGCGAATACTTTAACAGCAACTGACTAGACTCGTAATCTGCATCAATGTGTGCTAGCAATTGCAAGCTCTTCTCCATCGCTTGTTTACTCTCTTGCAAGTCCGGCACCATTCTCGAAACCTCAGAGCTAACTGACCTTTTGAGCAATGTGGTTGCACGCTTAAACAGTACTCGAGCCACCAGCTTAACGACAACGATATCTGGCGGACTGGAAGTGATGGCACTTGTGGTATTGGTGGATTTGTTTGAGGCTCCCAGTCTCTGAATGGGAGAATGGTGCATGCCAGCAACCATTGCCTTTGCTGCTTCTTTCTCAGCAACTTGAAGCACTTGAAGCGACTGAGTGGGGTCGGAACTCAACTTGCATCTACGCAATGTCCACTCAAGAAAGTGACGGATATCTAGTCGTTGGCACTCCAGCGCGCTTTCCATCCGCGCCAATGCCCATTCAGTCTGACCTTCAATCTCCAAGATGCGACTAGCTAAGGCATCACACTCGCTTGAAACCTCAGAGGAGGAAACATCAACAACGATCACCGAGTGCCTTAGAATCTCAAAAGTGTCTTTGCTTGGCGCACAAAGCCGAATTGCAGAAGTAACTGGATAGAGGAAATTACTTTGTCCCGTGTGTCAAGACGAGAAGCATGCAAAGTGCATCGTCTCCTCCCTGCAGGTGTCCCCTCTTGGTTTACAGATATCTCGACGTCCTGAAGATCCTTGATCAGTGTTGCCCCATGAGACTGTATCATATCAAGCGCACTTTGCAGTGGCAGCGAGAAACTGGTAATATTCAGCCGTTCCAATAGTTCAGACTGCCACAGATCGAGCCAAATCTGCGCGATATAGGTTTTCTGCGGGATGTAGGCGTGAAACAGCACGAGAAACAAGCAAAATGGAGGGACCATGGCAGCGTACTGAAGGCCATCATCACGCAGCATCATAAGTAGTTCCTCGAGGTACGCCATTGTGAGAACGGGTTGAGTGATGTGGCAAGTGTTTGGTATTTGCACGGACTGCAGAGCCTTGACCCATGGCATATAAAAACGATTAGCAAGATTCTCTTCATAATCCAAGAAGAATCGGATCCAGTCACGCTCAGACGCTGGCTTAGCGTATTTTGTAGGCCTGTCCTTCTTCCACTCGTCGAAACCAACGCTTGGTGTTTTGTTTGCTGGATCTGCTCTCTCCTGGTCAAACGCACTCTGTAGATCAAGTTCATTTGCCACCACGAAAATGTGCTCCCATCCGTTTTCCACTTGATGCAGCGCCAAACGTAGGTACTTTGCACGCTCAGTGCAGCTCTTGGATATCATGGCACGCATCACGAAAGTACACAATAGTTTCTCTGCAAACCACAGTGGCGAATACACCTTGGAGGGTTTCTGTTTCGACGACATGGGCGAAGGAAGCAGCGCGTTACTCGAAGTTTTTCGTGCGAGCATCGCTTCTGAGGTGATTCGCTTTTGTTTTTGACAGTTTAGCAGCGTGGATATGGCGCATTCTAGGTATGACTCGGCATTTTGGGAAGGGAACTGGTTTGTGAAAATCCATTCTGCAATGTCCACTAATACAAGTGCCTGCTCCTCGGGCTGGCCATCTAACTCTGCGTGTGCATACGACAATGCCTTAAGCTGCGCTGGCGGGTCCTTCCAAGATGAAAATGCCACCTTTTTTAGGATTTGCGCTTGCAAAAGAGATTCTTCAAATTGATCCGGAGATTTGGAGCCTCCTGCATTCTTCGGCATAGTGCTCGGTCTTCCCAGATGAGCGCCTGCAATTGCAGATGTAGTTTGGATGTCCTTCACGATTCCTCCAGGCAGTGATGCACGGTGAGAAGTTGGTCCAAAGCTTTTAAGCGCAACATCGCAGATCTCAAACATATCGCTCCATTTGCTGGCGTTTTCGCAGACAGCCAGCGTAAGTAGGACCATCTCTCCATAAAATGCCACATCAGCGTCCGGAGATGTTATCACCTGCTTAAGGTACCGCAAAACTTTCCTCAATTGGTCTACAGCACGATCAAGAAAGCTGTTCCCATCAAGCTCGTCAGTATCGTCGTCAGAGCTACTGTTCAATGACGAGATAGTTGCATTCCAGATGACTTCACAGGTTCGAATAACGAGCAGTGAATTGTTGCCACGAAGCCCGTATTCAGTCGCACGCACAAGGTGAGTCAGCGAAGCGAGGACTAGCTTTTAGCGGGGGAATCACCTTGTCCCAGCGCTAAAACAGCGCGCCCATATAGTAGTTCAGCCAGAGAGAGCCATTTCCACGTGCTGCCCACCACAAGCAGCTTGAATTTCTTGGTTTGATCCGATCCTAGAATCATTAATGCTTGCTCGGCGCATTCAACTGCGTACTTAAAATTGCGCAAACGATACGCGCCGCAACCAATTCGGACCCACACTTCCACGTATAGTTCCAGCTGCTGCTGTTCCTCTTCTAGCACTCGTTCAAACTCGCCGTTCATAAATGCACCGAAGATATCGGCTGCGCCAGCTTGCCACATTGTTGCGGCCTTTTGATACAAAGCTTGAGCTTTCTCCTGCAATTGAGATTGCTGCGTGGAAGGAAGGCCAAGCTGCTGAAATGTTACCTCCATGGCTTCTAGATAGGCGACCACCTTCAGCTGAGCAGTGCAGCTATCGGTGGGTACAATATCCTTCGCATTCTGAGCGATCTGTACTCTTGATTTCAGTTCTACGAACCGCTTCAAATGCAAAATACCTGCGCTTCCACTTCCATTGACAGAAACACCGGTTGTGGTCCCTGATACCGCCGGCGTTTTCCGTTTTAGGGAGGTCTCAGCGAGTGCTAGAGCTTTGTCTAGGCGACCTGCCTTTTCGTAGATACTCGAGAGACCAAGCCCAACGTTGGCTAGGATGTCGTTGTCAACTCCACCTGGCACAGCTTCCAAAACTGCGTAGATGGCTTCAAACGCACTTGTGCATTCTGGAAGAACCCACTGCGGGTCAAACAAATCCATGGCAGAACTTCTAGACGTCCGAGTTGATTCTAAAAGCATGCAGAAAATGTGGAAATGGTAGTTCCACAAGTAAATGCATGTGTTCTCCAAGATGAATGTCCATCCGATTTGAGTTGCAGCTTTCAGCGCTTCCGTGATATGATTTAAAATGTCACTCTTCACGCCTTGAATTTCTTGCTCTAAACTTTTCTTCCGGGCTTGAAGCCGTGCGTTTTCATCCACTTCGGTAGATTCGTCGGCTGGATCCACAGGTGCTGGGTTCTCTTCAGCTTGTGAGCGGTGCATTCCGAGAATGTACGCCTCCTTCCCCAGAAACACTAGAGCTGCTAGATCTGCATCCATCGCTACCTTATGCCCAGCAGATGCCTGCTTAACATGCCGCGATTCATTCCGACTCCCAACAGTCTCTACTTGGCGGCGCGCGCTGTCAACACGAGCTGCTTGTTCCTTGAGTTTCATCGCAAGGATCTCAACTAACAGAAGATGCATGTCAACCTCGAGAATCTTCAAGCTCTTTTCACTGGAAATGCTCTGCAGGATCGTGGCATTCCCCGTTTCAGGTGTCGAAAAGTAGGTCGCTAAAACTCTTTCAGCTACTTCTTGCGCCAGGTCGCCATCGTGCAAGGCATTCCACGCTAGCGTCGAAATCTCACTCCAAAGCCGGACGTTGTCGGCGGCACTAGCAGGCGATTCTACGGCATCGCTCAGTTCAGTCATCAATTCAACGCAACGCGCCAGGATGGATCCCTGCTGCTTGAGATCTTTGCCTTCTTTGACCTGCTCCAACATCGCAAGTACTTCAGTTGATTTAGATGTTTCATTAGCGCTCGACAGTTTTAAGTCCAATTGATTCTTGATCGGGAGCAACTGCGTATCGACTGGTCGAGTGACCCAGTCTTCGTTTACGCTCAACGTTTCGATTGTCACGGGCTGTGCATCATTAGGACGCGTGATTATTCCGTAATCCAAAGTGAGAGCTTTGCTGACGTTAGCATTCGCCTTCGCCAGGAAGTCTGATGTAACCTCAAGCTTCGCCACTTCCAGGTAGAGGCGTGCACGAAAGCCTAGCAGCAGTGACTCCAGCTCTTCCAAAATTGATGATGATAAACCGAAGACGCGCGCCAAATGGCTTCGTAAGTGAGGCTGCAGCAGTGGTAGCGATAGATTCCAAGCGTAGATGCAAATTCGCTCAATCAACTGAGGATCTTGCTGCCGCTTGCCAGCTAGCAGTGTCCGCTCGAATGCCTTGATCGCTTCCACGCGACGAGCGAGGAGCATAGATTGGCGCTGCCGTGAATTTGTCTTGTTGCCACCATGGATGGAAGGTTTCACCACAAGAAAAATCGCGCTAAGCACTTGGTGCAACACACGTGTTTTTGGTGGCATGCTCTTGCCTTTCTTCTGCAGGATTACATCGCACGCCTCTGCAATCGGTAAGGAGTTGTTAAAAGCAGCGTGGATCGCAATCTCAACTAGTACTTCTGCATCGATGGCCTCCAGTACCTTCAGTTCCAGCGAATTTGCGAAAGACTTCACATCAGCTACCGGTGTTTCAGGAGAAAAAGCCAATAAACCCGTTGCCTCCTGGAAAATTTCGGTGTATGCTGCCTCTAGTGTCCCCGAAACATTACCCGATTTTACGCACTGGAGCTTCACAAGCAGCGATGCCCGCTTGTTGGTTGGTGGGATCAGTCGCTTGACATTAGGCACGATTTTCTGGCACTCCGCGTCCTTGAATGATCCAACGTGGACTTGAATGCGCAACGCTTCCTCATACAAGGCTTTGAAGGAACCATCTCCAGCTTTGGTGGGGTCCGTCAGGCGTGGCGTGATCTGCACATCAACAACGTCGTTGATAGTTTTGGCGGCGTTAGCCAGTTGATTTGCATCCATTTGCGCGTAGACGAGAGCAAGTTGGAGGCGAAATAGCCACGCTACGTCTGTTTCACCAGTCAACTTTAGCGCCTCAATGGTATTCGTAAGTGACGGCACCAAGAATTGGAACGTGGACTGCTTCATGAGCTGGCGCGCGATCTGCCAATATGTTACCGACGCGTTGTAGACAAGAAAATCGTACGTGGGGCGTTTACGCGTGTCGGTCGCGATTGGAAGCATTAACATGACAAAGTGAATGGCGTTTAACACCTTTTTAGTTTTGTCACCCCCGTATCAGCTTGAGCATCGTGTGATTCGCAATGGGCACGAACAAATTGTGCTCGGCAATAAAACTACACGCATCTCAAGCATGAATTCAGAGTGAACACAGCGCCATTGTAATGAAAGTTGAGCCTTGCAAAGTTTTCGTACCTGGTTTTTGAGCTGACATTCGCTGAAAAACCACTCCACACTCTGTGATGCAGTGTCGAAATCACCCTGGAAAATTGCAGCTTCGGCAATGAGCACCAACAGTTCTGGGAGGTTCATGTCAGCGCTGACCCCCATTGATGGCACACAGGTTTGCTGCTGGATCGCAATGAGTCGGTCGAGGATTCCACGCGTAGTCGGTCTCGGTGGCCGCGCATCTTTCGACGAGGGGTCTCGGTCTCAGGCAGCCTTGCATACTCTAGTAAGCGCCGAAGCTCACGATCCAACGCCATGCTATGAGCGAAGACACAGGGAATGAACTCGGCCTAGCGACCTTTGAACGCAAAGCACGGTTAGCGATCGATCTTCAGCCGTCAAAGCACGATCGGGCCGAAAATATATTATATATCCATTTCCATGCTGTTCACGATCGATCCACGGACCTACCTACTTCTTCTTGGCCAGGCCAGACACAATGTCGTCAATACGGAGCAGCATGCAAGCAGCCTCCACAGCTGTCTTGATGGACTGCGTCTTGACCTGGAAGGGCTCCCACACACCCAGCTGCTCAGACGGCGTCACCTTACCCGTCACACCATCAACACCGAACGATTCCTCAGTCTCGGCCTGCTTAGCACGCAGCGCCGTCATCGTGCGCACCACGTCGGCACCACAGTTCTGCAGCAGCGTGCGCGGGATGACCTCCAGGGCCTCACCCACTGCTCGGAACGGAACTGCTCCACACCCTCGATCTCCTCAGCGTGTTTCTTCAGCTCGTGGGCCAGACGCATCTCCGTCGCACCTCCGCCCGGCAGCAGTAGTGGCTCAAACACCACATTACGAGCCACCTGCATGGCGTCCTGCAGGTTGCGTTCAATCTCGTTCAGCACATCCTTGCTGCCACCACGCAGCAGGATGCTGCAGGCACCAGGGTCCTTGCACTCCTCAAAGAAGGCAAAGTACTCGTCGCCGAGCTTGCGCACTTCAAAGAGTCCGCACTTGGTACCGATATCCGACTCCTGAATCTCATCAGCACGGCTCACAATGGTCGCACCCGTGGCACGCGCCACACGGTTGTTGTCCGTCTTCCGCAGACGACGGAACGCCGTGATGCCCGCCTTCACGAAGTAGTGCTGCGCCAAATCCGACACACCCTTCTCCGTAATCACCACATCAGGCTTCATCGCCACCACCTGGGCACACAAGTTCTCAATGTACTCCTCTTCCAGACGCAACAGTGTGTTCCAGTCCTGGTCATTGGTGAGCTCCACATTGGTCTGACTCTCCCCTTCTTGTATTCCAGAGGACAGTCCAGCAGCAGCACACGCGGGTTCTCAATACGACGACGCATCTTGGAGTGGGTCACATCCTTGTTGAACATGACGCCCTTAAGTACGCGGCTGTCTTCCAGTTCTCCTCCTGGGATCTTCTCCACCTTGGCGTATCTCTTGACGTCCACCTCTTTACGTCCAGAAGCGGAGGTGCGCACCACCGTCAACACCGCATCCAGAGCTAAATCACTGACCAAATTGCCCACACGAGGGGAGAATTTCGTGCCAATAGAACTCTGCACCAGGTTGCGCATGTCCTCCTTGTTCTCAATGTCGATGGGGCGCGCAAGCTTCTTGGCAATCTCCAGAGACGCCGCCAGGGCGCGGTTGAAGCCCCGAATCACCACCGTAGGGTGCACTTGGTGGGACAAGAATGGCTCGGCTACTACCAGCAGTTCCCCAGCCAAAATGATCACAGAAGTGGTGCCATCTCCGACCTCCTCGTCCTGGGCGCGACTAAGTTCGATCATGCTCTTGGCAGCTGGGTGGGCCACATCAACTTCACGGAGAATTGCATTGCCATCATTGGTCATAACAATGCCCCCCATGGGGTCCAATAGCATCTTGAGCATGGAGCGAGGCCCCAACGTGGTGCGAACGATGTCGGACACTGCCTTGGCAGCCTCGATGTTGCCCAATTGGGCGGTACGACCAGTCTCACGCTTGGTGTTGGTGTCTGTTAAAGGAGGAGGAGAGAGGTTAGATAAGGGAAGGGTGGTGTGGTAGACATACAGGACGTACTGAGAACCATCACCGGAGCTTGCATCATGGTGGCGACTAGTGTGTATGTAGACAGCTCACGTGGGGTAGATCTTGTTTTGTGGTGGCTGGTATACGGGCGGACGGCGCACTTCATAAAGGTACTGCATAATACTACTGCATAGAGATACTTCATAAGGGTACTTTTTGAAAACTGCAATAGAAACGTTGTTTAGATAGATCTTTTCTAACCTTAGAAAGTGCCTTTCTGAAAAATATTTTTCCTGGTAGAAAGAAATTTTCCTGGCTGCGAATGAACCAATCATAGAAATGATGTTACTGCAATGTTGTTTCCAAAGATTTACAACGTCTTTTGCGGCAAATGTTAGTAGTATAATTTGACGTTAAATTGGTATACCGATACATATAACAATATTTACATTAGAAAATAATATCAACGCACTTCTCATGTGACGAAGAAAATGCAAGCAGGCTCGAGCACAAGTGCACAGCAGGCTTCGATGGCATCGCCGGCTTGGTTCCCCTTCACACCAGAACAGCAATTGGCGGCGATGCTAGCTCGCTCGCGCCCGCGATATCGCAGTACTCCAGTCGAAACTGGCGGAAATGGTCGGCTATTTATGTAAACTCGCTGCTGTCCAGAGTGAATTGGAGGACATATTAAGCCAAGGACAGAAGTATGCCTTGAAACTATCGTCTACCATGGCGTCTGTGACGTCCAAGAACCCTGAGTATGTACTCTATGCTGACGAAGGAATGTTACAATCTGCTAGCTGAGATGTAGTAGGGCTACACAAGTAAACATATGTATAGATATCCGGCAGGGATTGCGGATAGACTGTGTACATACGAAACAGTCTACATGTGTGTAGACCACATGTAAGATTACAATCATTTTGAGCCGCCATTGATTGGTTAGTAGTGGCGGGTACTTAGGGCGCTGCTATTGGTAGAAAGAGATACATTTCTACGAATGAGGCGCATGCATGTAGGTGCAACACGTGAGGGCTAGCCATGACTCTCCATGCAATTAGATTAGATATTCTTTTAGCTAGGTCTGCTAAGAGGCTTGCCATGCGGCGGGCCGACATAAATACAGCTTTTCAAATTTCTACCTAAATACTATTTTACTTTGTATTAGAAATACACGCTGTCGTGTATTCATATATTAAATCTAAGTAAAGATTTACGCTTCCTCATGCGCGCTTACACTGTATGTAAGAAACAGAGTGGTTGTCCACCCTGTTTCACATTATACCGGAGGAACTTGGGAGGAAACGATGCCATCATTCTGATGGCATCGTTTCTTCAGAGACATTTGTCTCATCGGCCAAAGGAAAAGCAAGTGGAAGTGTGTTTAGCATCAGTGCCAAACAAAGGGCAGTCATGGAACTGTTTTCCATACGGCAAAAGATAGACCCCTGGAGATAGGAGAATTCTTGACTACTGTTGGTCGAGCAAAAGTGGACGCAATCGAGCACAACCACGCCCTGCCGATTATCATTCGCTACGAACCGTCATTATACCTCGTATTCTCACTACGGCAAGGAGACAAGGTTGAACGACCGCGAGACTAGCTGCCACCAGGCGGTAAGGGAATGCAAAACAGAGGATGACGATGGCGACGAGCTGATGGGCGATCCAGAAAGGAACCCAACAAGGCCAATAACAACTGCACCAATGGGTCATCCTGATCAGACTCACCAACATCCCGTATCTCCAGTGACTACATATGGATTCACCAGAGGCGGAGCATCATACTGGCGTCTCACCACCCCGGGACGCTAAGGGGCCGAAGTGGAGCTGCACGGGACTGGATCACAGACGTATGAACATCAGCAACCGTGGACTGCAGAAGACAGCGCTGGGGTTGAACAAGCGCTGTTGGACAAACATCATGAGAATCTGAATGAACACCATAACTTGGCTTTGGAGATCAAAGACATTCTAGAGCAAGGAGGCTATTTAAAAACGGAGTTAATGCGTTTCATCGCATGCACGGCTAGTCAGGTGACAGAAGAGTGACTACGAAGGTATGAACGAAGTTTCCCAGTTCATGCACAAGTACCAGCTTTCCGAAGCAGGATTCCGACAGTGGCAAGCAGATATTATTCGAAAAGAGTCGAGCTTGAAGGGCCTGCCTCAACTTGATCGTGTGGCCGACTCTAACGACGAGTCACACGCTGATTTAGACGGGGAATATGTTCCTGAGACAAATGTCTCGACTGACAACTCTGAAATGATAGCTGCAACTCCACCACCTCGTCACAAGCAAGGTAAGAGGAGTCACAAACCAACGCCTATGGTCAAGCGGCAAATACCAGGAGCGGTAATAAACGAACGTAACGCACGCATGCCTCTCAAAAGACCCGTGGAGCAGAAGACAGCGCGAATCATCCGCAACCAGAAGAAGCAACGCGCAATCTCTTTGGAATTCACAGACGCAGTTCAGGACTTGGACAGTGACAGAGACACAACCCACATGCTCGGAATAGCCGGGTGGAAGCAGCTATGGAACTGTGGTGAAGCCTAGTCCATCTTTCCGGGAGAATGGATTGATGGACTGAGGTAATCCACGATGTGACCACATGGACTCAGATTATCAGTTATCCGATCTGGATAGACCAGATGGATGCAGTCTTTGGAGCACACAACCGGGTCGCATATGGTGCCGTCTTTGAATAACGCGAACTACCCTGAAAAGGTAGATCGCGGATGGAGCTATTTTTGGATATCGCGATCTACTCCAAAAAGTAGATCGCCGATGGACCAATCATTGCGATACACGATCTAATCTGCAGGTCAGATCGCGGATGGATCAATCTTTCCGGTACGCGATCTGACTCAGAAAGTGTATCCACTGGGTGATGGACTACTGACTGGGTGATGAACTACTGGCTGGGTGATGGACTACTGACTGCGAAGTGAAATCTTTGGGAGAAGGCAAGCCTTCTCACTCTTAAAAAGTCCTCTTCAAGGAAGAACTCAAGGAAGTCCTCTTCAAGGAGAGTAAGGAACGAGTTGGGTAGGGAGAACGTAGGTTTCTTAGTATAAAGGAAATCAAGATTACTTCTATATACTTTAAGTGTTCTAGGGCGGGAATTATATTGGTCCACTTAGTACATTTAGTTAAAGGTAGATCAACCCAACAGTTGGCCAGGCTACATCGTTCCACAAGATCAAGACCCCGCTAAAGGAAGCGGTCAAGGAGCAAAGGAATAAGGGGAACAACACCCCCTCAAGGCACCCCAGGACTGGAGCCATCTCTAGTCCGTCGATCAAGACCTCAAGAGATCAAGATCGACACCCAACCCGTCACCTCGTGAAGAAGTTTCCACGAGGCGACACCCCAGTCCCGCGCCTCGCCAGGGCAGTCCACCTGACATCGCTGCGCGTTTTCTCGAGACACCGAGAGAGCAGAGCTAGCCCACCGACGGGTACACAAGGTGAGAAGACAACATCAGCATCCCCACGGACGATCGGAGTACCCCCTCCGTTAGTCGGTAGTTCGGGCGCCGTGTGTGGAGATCGTGAACGCGTTTTCACCGATCTCGCTACACCACAGAACCGAATGGAGACATCGTGGACAAGACGCACTGAGGTAGCTTTCCCACGAGCAGAAACCACGCAACGTGAATGGGGTAGGACAGTTGATAAGGCACCAACGTATCTCGTCCAAACTAACTGAGAGTTCCTGTTTCCGGCAAAATTCATGGAGCAAATCAACGATGAAGTAGTAAGTAGGTGGAAATCGACGTGGAGAAACCAGTGCACGCTTGAGGAACTCAGTACAATGCGAGTTTCGAATGAGCCAGGGCCTCACCAGATACTGACCCTAGATTGGCTTAAGATGCTGGAATTTGCTCGAGATGCGAAGGAGCACCAGCGCATGCTTGACAGGAGAGTAATGTGGAAGCGAGCTCTGAAACTCAAGATAAGACAAGCCAGGAACTGGACTATCCTGAAGCTATGTGCACCGAATCTCAAGCCACGACTGGGACGTCAACTGCTTAGCGCCTTGATATACGAGAAGGAACTACAAATTCTACTACAGCCAACAAAAATCATGCCCTCAGCATACGAAATGCTGAACTTGCACATGCAGCTCAAGCAACAACGGCCCGAATACTGCAAGGCGTTCGGCTCGCCCGAGGATGATATAAACTGGGATGCTGTTCACACTTTTATACAGCGAAAGCAGTGGGAAGGGTGAACGGAGGAGTCTCAAAGACTAAAGACTGCTCGCAACGAGCAGGAATCCTCGGTCGAATCCAGCAAATAGCCGAGGAAAGTGATGCTTATGGGCGTCACTGTCAGCTGGAAAAAGGAATTACGGGTGTAATCCAAAGAGGAGATAGGCACAGCAAAAGGCAGGGAAATGTGAAGATACTTACGCAAAATCTGCGGGGGTTCAAGAAAGAGACCAGAAGGAAGTGGCTCAAGGGATGGAGAGCTATACCGGCCAACCAGAGACCGCAAGCTATACGGGTGCAGGAAACACACATAGCAAGTAAGCAAGAGGGGGATGAACTCGAAAGAGAATGGAGACGTTTGTGGGGAGTGCAGGACTTAGGACCACACTGTACCTATTGGAGTGTGGCAAACAAATCAAGAGGTGGAGTTGGTATTTTGATATTTCCTGGAGAAGCGTCCAAAGTATCCGTGTGGAAGCGACTGGACAAATAGAATTATGGCGATCAAGCACCGAGAGTTAGGACTGCTAGTCAACATTTATGCACTCAATAAAGGTAGAGACCGAGAGAAGTTCTTCGAAGGCATTAAGAAGTGGAGATAGAGCACAGTGGCAGATGTTATCGTGGGAGGAGATTTCAACTGCGTTCAGTCGCCAGTACTCGATCGCAGGGGAGAACAAAAGAAAACGGCGACGGAGTGTAAGAGGCTTGACGAATGGATGGATAAACACAGCTGGATGGACGCTCGCGAATTAATGCTTCATGCGGAAGATGACAGTCAGCTAACTCCTACATACCACTTTACCTATTGGGAAGGACAGCGTGCTAGTAGAATTGATAGGTTTTACGTATCCACGTGATGGAGATGGCAGGTGCAATGGGTCGAAGGCAAGCTACCCCCAGTAGACTCCGATCATCAAGCAGTCACGTTGTACTTGGCCAACCAGAACGTCGAAGGTACGAAGGTTAAATCACGTTTGAAGGGTGTAAAATATCTAATCCGCAGTTCCAACAAGGAGCAAGTGCAAATGGATCTGCTGGTAAAAATGACAGCAGAAGGCACCAGAGAAGACAATGAAGTTTACGATTGAGACAGAACGATTGCAGCCTGTAAACGGGCAATAACAACTATCACTAAGCGAGACAAAGCCAGAAGACGCAGAGTCTCGTCAAGAATTCATGCGAAAACTCGGGCTCATCTTGTAACCAGAAAACAGCTCATTCAAGCAGGTAAATATGATTTAACCGCTATTGGAATGCAGAGGCTCGGCGAGCGCTTAGAAATTACACCTGACAATATCAGACGCAAGTTCAGAAGCTGGGCTAACTGGGAGCGCGACCAATATGTGACTCATATTCGTACAACAAATGGGCGCGACTACCTAGACAGCGTCAGCATAGCTGACAGATTTACAATTGAGTGGAGCACTATCCAGGGCCAGCAGTATGACAGGATTCACGACATGGAGAGCATACGAGAAGCAGTGAGAAATTTTTCTACCGTACCGGATCACCGAACTGTGCGACCTCAAGATAACAAAGCGCTCATGGCGGAAATCACGACATCAGAAGTAGCGATAGCCATTAACGACCTTAATCACCACAAGGCAGCAGGACCTGACGGCCTGAACAACGACTTTTATAAAGACACGGCAGGAATTCTCATTCCGATCCTGACTCAACTCAGCAATGGGTTATTAGCAGACAAGGAACCACCAAAATCGTTCTTGGAAGCAATAATAATTCCTTTGCGCAAGAAGGAAGATTCAGACAACGCGATGGACTACCAATTGCACTCCTGCAAACGAGCTACAAGATATTCACAAAGGTACTGGCAACACGACCCCAGAAGTTCTTGAGACGGCTGATTGGAGTGACACAACAAGGATTCGTCCACGGACGGCAGATCCAAAAGACAGTAGTCATGATGATGACCCAGTTGCAACAGGCGACTCTGGGGAGTATAAGGATGAAGGCTCTTGCCCGGGAATACTGTTGCTAGATTTCAAGAAGGCTTATGATACCCTCAGTCGACTCTTTATGATGGTGACGTTGGAACAATTTGGTTTTGATCCGCGATTCGTGGAACTGATGCAGAAGCTACATAGCAACACGACAGTTCAGTTTCTGGTGAATGGTGAGGTATCTCAACCAGCAGAAGTAGTGACGGGGATTCGACAAGGATGCCCACTAGTACCACTGCTCTTTATCATCGCTGCGGAAATATTAGCACTGGCACTCACGCAAGCAGCGAATATCAGAGGAATGCCAGTGCCCGGTGGAAAGGAAAACAAGAGACATCTCTTTTCGGCATTTGTGGATGATTCTACCATTTTTCTAGAGCGAACGAATTAGTTACCTGCAGCACTAAAATTGCTGAGCCAGTTCGGGAGCTATCGGGATTGCATGTTCAGCCAAGCAAAAGCTGCTACATGTTTCTCGATACAGCCATACAAACATCCAATATCCATGGAATCCCAGTTCTACAACCTGGAACCACAACGCGATACTTGGGATATCAAGTGGGCACTGGGGAAATGCGAACAGTGAACTAGGTAGATCGGATACAACGGGTACAACGACGGCTTACGACGGCAGCAGCCAAGCATACCAGTATCGAGGATCGGGTTCTGGTATTCAATGTCATCATGCTTCCTGCACTGCTGTACACAGCTATCATGTTCCAACCGACGGCGGACATTGCTGAGATGGAGCAACTGCAGAAACAGTTTTTATGGCGCAGAGTAGTGGAGACAGAAAGGATACGGCATAAATTAAGTCCAGGTCTAATCTTCACGCTGCGAAAAGAAGGGGTCTGGGGCTGGTAGCGATTGCAGTAGCGTTGAAGACTCAACGCGTCAAGCGTGCAATGTTATGGCTGATCCAGCCGACAGATGTATACAACAGAGCCTGGCATATATGACAACAGTCGAATGACGAAGTGGTGTATCCGGCAGTACAGTCCAAGATGTCCACGCAGGCGATCCCCACCGCAAAAAGGGAGGACACAACACTGGCGCTTAACACAGGAGCTGGGAGAATGGCTGACTGCTGATGAAGACACCAGGAAGAGTCGGCACCAGCAAAGCGGCGAAGTAATCCAAACTATGTGCGAGCGATCGTATAACTGGATTGACGAGAACGATAGAATAGTACTGTTGATACCACAAGCTGAATTCCCGAAAATGGACGCCGTCCCAGATCCGATCCTAAGCTTCTGGAATACGTTTTCGTGAGCTGATAATCCATGGATCTGTGGACAACACGGGGAAGTTCTCAAACCAAGGGATTTCCCGAAAATACGACCATGTCAGCTTGAGCAGCTTCGAATTTGCCGGATAGATGAGGAACTGTACTCTGTACGGATTCCATTACTGGAACGCGGGATTGCACATCATACGTTGGCTAGGCTCCGTCGCTGGTTGATCACTGTACTGGTTGCAATGCCAGAGAGTGTGCGACGTCAGCTCGGCAGAAACAATATGGAAGTCAAGCTACGCAAAGCACCAGAATTATCGGCACCGTACAGCTGGACGGTAACATCACAGGGACTAGCTCGAGGAACGCCGTTGCAGAGCTCAGGAACAGTCGGGGCTATCACCCCTGTCAGGATACCAATGGAGTGGACTGGCAAGTCACAGGAGGTGTGGGGGACGAGGAATTGCGTAAGGATCAGAGGATTTTGGAGTAGTATGCTCACCAAAACGGGCTCGTGATGGAAGCCTCGCCATTACTGCATGACTTTCCTTGGGAAGTGGGCGAGAACGTAAAGAATAAGCGGGTACTGCAAGCGATCAAGAAGCAACCATTTGCAAGATTCCGCCACGCGATCCACAAGGAATTAAACCGGATAAGCCACAAATTGGAGCAACAAGGTGACACATCGCACTGGATCTCGGCAAGTCAAGATCAAACCCCATCAGAACTGTGGCAGCATCAAAGCTGCTTAACTGATTTTCAAGTTTGGACGGCGTACAGAGTCGCGGTCGGCCAATTACAGCTTCATTATGAAGGTCGCCAGCATGATCCTCACTGTAAAATGGCAACGACATGCTTCCGCGCCAAGGAAACGGTGAAGCATTTGTTCTGGGCGTGTCCGCAGGCGCAGCACATTTGGCGGACATTGATAGAGCACTGGACAGGGTGTCAGCTCTCGACTTGACAACTACAACAGTACAAGACTTTTATTGCATCTCGACGAGCGCCAAAAATTGGCAAGGATCTCGAGAATAGAAGTATCGAATGGTATGGAGATTTCACCAAGCAACATGAGAAAGCAGCTGTAAAGATATGGTGGGCATACTGCAGTATTGCTACAGCAGCATTGTGGATGCAGCGCAACAATACCGTATTCCGCAACGAGCATACGGCGGTCCAGGAGGACGCAAACCGAATATGGCGTACAGCTATAAGGCAACTACGAGCAGTAGCGCAGCGTGACTCCAAGAGAATTGAAACCAAGATGGAAGGCATCCGCCTCCGCCAACTTCTCGATAGCTTTGAGTACATCACGATTCAAGCATCAGGGGAATTGAAAGCACCACAAACTACGCGAACTCGGACTAAAACTTCAATCGTGCAGTGGCTTAAGATGTTTCAGGGATCTATTAGCTACAAATGTTAAATTGACACCGTTGATCATCATCATCATTTCCTTTGTAGGCGACACAGCAATACCTAGTGCCTCAAACTGGTCGAACACTGCAGAGAAATATGCCCATCAGCAGGCAAACAGCAGCATTTCCATCTCAATTGCCAGAGGCCTCCCTAAAGCTGAGCTCATTCTCCTTTTTGCGATCCATCCGCCCAACAAGACAACAACCGGATGAACTTCAAGGCTTGTTTCGCTGTCGTCTTTGCCACTGTCATCGCCACAAGTGTCAGTGCGCAGCCGTACTGCACGGCTCCAGGCTGCACCTACATTTACTCCGAGTTGAATGTGAAAACCAGCGCGTGCAGCCGTGCGCTAACGATACCTTCGACGACTGCTGCAGAACAAGTTGCAACATTGGAAAGCCTTGCTAATGGCAGACGCGAAATACGTGCAGTCTCGAGGTGAATTGTTTCAGTCATTCTCCAATGGGGATTCGCTCTACACAGATGCAGTTGTGGTGAGGCAATGTGTTTCACCGGTGTGAATATATGCTGGTGCTACCCTCAAGGAAATGAGACTGACGAAAAATAATGAAATGATTTGATACTGTTCCGTTTGCTTGTTCTTGTCATTAATCGGCATTAAGCTTAGCACTGGTCCACAGCGTGGGAGAATCGGCATGTTAGTTTCTACACGATGGTCCAGGAGTCCCTTGGAAGAATTGTTTAGCCTCCATTGCCTGTGTATGACTGAGCGAGTGATGTTGGTTTGGTTGTCAACCACGGCGGTCATACGGAAAATGACGTCACGCAACTTATACTCTTAATGTAGTTTATTGACTGTTGGCGTGATCGCCATCCGCGCAAAAAAAGAGGTTCGATTCCAGTGCATGCTTCGGCGGAGTTACAGGTGTGTATATAGTTGGCATACAGACGTATAAAGATACAGGAACCACGTTCGCCAGTTTATCCATCGGCGCAAGTCTCTGCAAGCACATTCAAGCGCATTTACGTTCAAAACTACCCTTTGTCATAGGCTCCCTACAACCAAAGGGCTACATCTAAACTATGTGCTGCTGTGTGTTCGGCATGGAGACAGAGAATCGTAAAGCTGAAAGTGATACAACGACCGCACCTCGAGCAAATTCTTGGTGATAGCAAGGATGTAGTTACTTCATTATCGCACCATTGAATCATATTTTCCCTCTCGACTCGACCAATTATCTTTGGTTCCGATTGGCGAGCAATTACAGAGTGGGGCAAGAAGAATACGAAAACTAGCTGTACGAAATGCAACGCAACTCGAGAGAAAAATTGAACTGCAGGTATCTTGATATCCAGTACGTTCGAAGAGCTGTTGCTCGTTAACTAGCGAGGTATAACATTGAAATTGATCGGGCTGAATGTTAATAAACACAAACATGCTAGTGAAGAAATGAAGCTACACACGGAAAACCCATTTGATGTATTTCGTGAATCTCGTTTATCATGGATTGTGGCATGGCCTATTCGAACGCGCAAAACTGCGTCTCGGGAAAACACCATTTCGTAACAGGTACTTGTGATCAGAGGTGAAGTAGTCACATCGAGGACGCTATGCGTCGTACGCCTTTCACTGGCAAGGGGTGCCTCTGCTGCAACTCGTTCTGCAGCATTCGTTGAAATCACCCGGTTGTTTACGGCAGCACGCGCTGGTCTTTAGGCTTCCTTCGGAGTGCCTATCAAGCTGCACAACCTTGAACTGCGCAGTATTCCTGGGCACTAGCCGTCGTGGCGATGGCAGCTGCGAGGACGCCAGCGAAGCAGATCTTGAAGTTCATTTTCGACGCTTGTTTTGATCGAGTTGCTTGTATAGGTGGGGTGCGTTTGAGACGGCAAAAAGAAGAATGAGGTTTGATGAAGCAATGAACGAACTCCTCCTGAGGCGGCTGTACGAGACATGCAGTCCTCGCACATCTAAAACAAAAACCCGCTGGGACAGCAGTAAGATAGGGCCGTCAGCTGGTGTTTTATCGTGTGCTGCGGCGAACAGGGTCCTTGCTAATCTATCTACTGGATAAACGACCAAGTTCTGCCTCCATGGAGACCTTCGCAATTGAATAGGCGCTGAAGTTAACCGACGACGATGCCTCACCTCAAGACGTGTTGTGCGTTGTTCTTGTGAAGCCTCGTATGGATACGTAGGTCAACCAGCTCAAGGAACAAATATATGAGCTTGTTTTGTCCTTCATCCGTGCCATGCTTTGATCTATCATCCTGGTGATTTATGCCCGACGACACCAATTCGCCGGTGCTCAAGTGTATCGGATTAAGGTGCTAAAGTGCTACCCTACTATTTGTACTTGGCTGCGTGTTATTTGTACTAGGGATTTCGGCGGAGAATACCGGTAGCGTTCAAGAAAAGTAGACGGTGGCTTCCTGCTAAGCTGATGCGCGTGTGGCGGTTCAAAGAGGGAAGGGGGCTACATGAAGCGCATTTTGATTTTGCCTACAGAATCGAAAGCCTGTCGAAAACCACAGTGGAAGAAATCGACGTTTTAAGCTTAACTCAAGCTTAACTAGCATTCAGAGCGCGAGATGTTGTCATTGCGCGTGGGATTGTGGCGAAGGCGAAGCATGCTTAAACTAGCGCCGGGTTATCGTCTCTCACCAGCCCAGACGCTGCCCCAGCCCAATCCACTCTATCCCCACTGCTCCTTCTTCCCCGTGGCGATGATTCACTCAGTTACCTACAATAGTGATGTCGTTATACTGCTGAAGGCTCGCTAAATGTGTTATGCAGCTCCCATGTAGTCATTCGTGTAATGTTGGATGCATGTACTTCGAAGTGCAATCTTTGCTGCATCCTGCCACTTCTCGAGCTAAAACAGTGTTGGTAAACTTCCATTGTAATGGCACTTGGGGATTCGAGCGTTCGACACACATCACAACGGGTTATCTGGTTGTTGAGTTATGTGGAGTAGGCGGCGATGTTGATGGAGGCAAATATCATCGTCGTCGCCACACGCTGGGTGCTACGCGCTGGCATTCATTGTTTCTTATCCACACTAATTATCCACAACTTGAACACAAGCTAGCGGTATCTTCCCATGAACATTTCACATATTTTAAACAGGTAATTTAAGTCCCAACCTTAAACAGAAGCTGGTCGTCTTCGTGGAGTTGCACACCAGAAAAGTTACCTGTGTCTGACAAGGACACAGGTGCGTAATCTGTTCACCACATAAACAGGGGTGTGATGTGTTCTCCCCGTAAACAGTTACGTATATCCATCGTATTTCCTTTAGTCCATCTCGATATGACCACTTCTCCTGCCCTGAACTTTTGAGGTTTGTTTTATTTTGACCAAGAGACACCGCAATGGACAGCTCTCGTTCTGGTTAGTGCGACCATTTGTTTGCTTTTGTTTTGCAACCAAAACCCAGCCCAGGTGGTGTAAAAGTCTACCATAAACTTTGAAAGCCCGTAGGTTTTGTCGCTTCTCAGCTAAAAAGTGAGCGATATTCTGAAAGAAAGACACGATTATGGTCCGTTTTAGCATCTGAACAGGTTGCAACTGTTTTCCAATCAGATTACTGTAAAACGGGCGCAAAAGTGAGTTTTTTCGCTCAAATCAAGAGCAAAGCTGCGCATTATCTAAGATTTTGACCAATCAGATAACACTACAAAATTACACTCAATTTTTAAAAAGCAAATTGACTAATCTTTGTAGCAGGGCTTCACAAATATACATATGTATATGTATATGTATATTTATCCGGTAGAGATTGAATAGGCTGTATACATATGAAGCAGGTTGCCTGTGTGTGTGGACCACAAGATTACAATCGTTTCGAGCCGCCACTGATTGGTTATTAGTGGTGGGCACAACTCTACTATTGGTCGAAAGAGATACCTTTCGACCAATGAGGCGCATGCAATTACATTAGATATTCTTTTAGCTAGGTCTGCTAAGAGGCCCACCACGCGGCGGGCCGACATAAATACAGTTTTCAATTTTCTACCTAAACAGTCTCTTACTTTGTATTAGAAATGCACGTTATCGTGTATTTCTATAGTAAATCTAAGTTAAGACTTACGCTTCTAACTACGCATACAGTGTATGCTAGAAACAGAGTGGTTGTCCACCCTGTTTCAGGTTGTCTACGTCGGTGTGGGCTGAGTAGTATAAGCCAGAACAATACATAGTCAGTTTTTTTAACGATACCTAACCATCACCATATCTCTTATTACGCACGTTACATCCTCTGAATTTTAGTTAAAATGTATCCCAGTAGAATGTATTTCCTACCCCAGAGATGCGAAAGCATTAGTTTATTTTCAACACTTTTGGCCACTATAATATATTGATTATAGGCGTCGAGTGTGTTGGTGTCAAGGGCGAGGAACCGATTGTGATCGACAAATTTTGCTATATTATTATTCCAAACCCAAGCAAAAATATATACCGATCGAAGTCAATCCAATTCACTTTTCAATTTACCACTACTCTCCAAGTTCTACCACCCAATTTAATTTCAGCCAATAAAATGATTATTGTTTAGCTTTGACCAATCAAGAGCCAGAAAGTGGCAGACCCATCACTGAGTATGCTAGCGTGATGCTGTCCTTCGTTGCATACTTTACATTTTTATATCGCTCTAACATCCTAAAAACCAAGGTGATCAAATGTCTAGATCACAACACTTTTAACATATGTGAGCATCGTATAGAATTGTGCATCATCCCACTTAATTAGCACTATACTGACCAATTATAATTCACGCCTGCTTGCATTTTATTTCAGAATGTAAGTACACAAGATGCGAGCTAACGTTTTTAAGGTCTATTCTCTCATTTTCAAAACAGTAAAAATCCTAGAGCTGCGTAGACGCTGAGCCTGATGTATGCCCGCGTGAAAACCCTCTACACGAGGGATCTCGCGTCATACACTTGATGAGATACTTCATGTTGCATTGCTTGCGGCAGCTGAGTCAGTGTTCTTCATGTTTTCAATGAGCTTGGCAAGTGCCTCCTCTTCAAATTCTCCTCGCTTTGCCAATGTATTGGTGCCGCGGAAACAGTATGTATACTGATCCCAGGCTTTATCCATGGTCCACCAATCTTTATCCCACGCATCTGCCTCGATACCCTTGACATACATGATGCTCTTCTCGTATAAGCGGTCATGATCTCCCGAAAGATTGTAATTGCTACCCGCTTCCTTTGTCTCGCGATAACGAGGTCCGTTTCGTTTGCTTCGTTTATCAAACCACAGGTTGTCGTTCAGAGGAGCTACAGTTGCAACCTTGCACTCGTAGTAGTTGACACATGTGAGTCGACCTTCGTCATCGTGATGATAGTGCGCCGATGCAACCACCATTGTGTCATCGGGCATCGAAAACTTAAATGGTATGATAGCCATTTTTGTGCCGTCCACACCATACTTCGTTAACCAGAAGTTGAAAATATGCACGTTTGGCATGTTTGGTTCAGCGAGAAGTTCCTCAAGCCGAGTGAATTTCTCCTGTGGAAAACCAAGGTCGCCTCTCGTTATATCTTCGGCGTCAGCATCGAGAATAGCAGCGTCATATTGGAACACGCGATGACAAAATTCAAAGAAAAATGCGTCTTTGATCAGCACGATCGGCCACTTGCAATTCTCAAAGTAGAGCTTCGGATGGGGTGAGCAATTTTGAACAATATTGTCGAAGTTTTTGTTGGACACAAAAGACCGACATTCTGACGTGGCAGGCCTGTCTCTTCGCTGGGCATAATTCCTTCCTGCAAGGTGATCTGACCATTGCTCACCGCTTCGTAAAGCGCACCCATGGCATGTCGGGTCGCAGGATGTTGAAGACGCATGAAGGTTGGCGTGAAGTAACCCGGGTACGAGAATTCGTTTGACTTACACGCGTATTGGATGACTATCGCACTCGATGAAGCCACTTTCAAAGGTGTTTGGTCAGAATAGCGCACTGCTGAAGCCAGTATACCAGGCAAGATTTCAGCTGCTTCTCCCGAATAACACGAATCCAGTATAACCACGAGGAATTTGTTGGGAAGATTATCCATCGCCTCGAGCCAGTAGGATGATATATCGTGAATGCCGACGAAAACCTCCGCATCTGGTACTTTGTGCGGGCGAAGAATACCGTCGCCAACATTGAACCGAAACCCGTCATCAACACTGAACAGAAACTTGTTTAGCCCTCTATCACGAAAAAAGCGACAATATCCAAGTTTATTTGGTGTCGCGATGCGATTATCATTCTGTTGTTGTAAGATACCTTGGGCCGCAGATGGGTGGGATAAATTCAACGCATCAGCGTATTGTTTTGATATTCCATGGCCAGAGTAGGCGCAGGTATTGATTTGGAGGGCATTACCCTCCCCAGATTATACGCCCCCATCAACGTCGATATAAGATCCAGTCGCTGTCCAGAATCGTCGGGTTTAGACATTTCTGCAATATCTAGTCCTTTGAAATGATTTGCCTTGGAAAAGCGTAACCAGAGTTCCTTATCTTTGTCTGTTGCGATACGATCTTCCGCCACGCCCGCTGAGTTTGCTATTTCCTCTGGGAATGCTAAAGGAAGAAATCGAGGACCCTTATGGGTGTCCTCCGGATCAACATCCAGCGGTTTTTGGACGTCGAGAAATTCATTCTTTGTGGACTCTTGTAGAGCGTCGAAAGCGTTCTCGAAAACTGTGCGCTGACATTCCGTGAGGGTCTGTTTTGTAAAGAATCCAATCCATTGGTTGTACGTCAGATTTGATGAAGCGGCCGGAGTGGACATGATGAGAAAGACTGCGTTCGGGAGGTGGATCTTCCTAGTGATGGTGCGCTGGTTTGCTGGGAAAGGTCGTTGTTCTCTTCAAATTGAGCAATGCTCGGCACACAAAGCTGTTCGCATTTCAGTCAATTATATGCAACTTTGTCACATTCTGAAAAATCACCATTCAAATTGTGTTTTTGGTAATGATCCAGTCTGGATGAATGGATGACTGGGTGAAGTGGTTGGTAGTATTTAATTTTCAATCATGACATTTATCATGTCCAACGTGTGGTATGATATTTGGTAGCTGTAGGATGCTTCGTAGTCGTAAGAAGAAGTGTGATCAGCAGACATTAGAGTCATTTGTGAAGAAACTTACTCTGTATCGACCAAAGAATAACCCAATCAAGAACCTTTTAGCAAAATATAAAGTTGCTCAATGCGACAGTGACAGCCGCCTTGATCATTATCTCGATCGCTTTATCGTTTATGATTTTAGGGCAATTCTCAAGCCGATTGAGCAGAATCACGAAGCGAACACTACATATACTAGTGAGCACATTTCGCTATCAGTATCGGTATACGAGTCTAACAATGGAAGTCAAATGCTTTGTGAATGAGAGCTCACGACTTCTTTTGGAATAAATGCTTGAGTACATCGACAATATTACACACCAAATAGCAACATACTATAAACTAGATAAGCTCTCAGCATTACTTAACTAGATAAAAGAAAGAAGAGATGCATTTGTAATCTCAGCTAGTGAATGACGAAGAAAAGCTAGAATGGTTACTAGGTCAAATCTTGGTCCTTGGTTTCAATAGCGGGAAATACGATATCAATCTAATCAAGAAGGACCTATTCACTGTGTTGGGTGATAGCGTGCTTCACAGCACTAAGACTGTCAAAAATGTCAAGATGCTTGATATTAGCAACTATGTCCCAGCTGGCACAAGTTATAGGAGCTATCTTCATACATACTTTGGAGGTTGTAAATGTGACGATAAGGTTCAACGCGTGTGTGGCTTGGGAAAAGGTACCTTCCTGACGAATTCATCACGAGCTATGACAAACTGAACAAAACTCAACTACCTGAGCGACAGCATTTTGATTCAACGCTCCGAGAAAACAAGCTTAGTGATGATGAATATGAACGAGTCAAATTCGTTTGGAACCACTATGAAATGAAAACTATCAAGGATCTACTCGTTTGGTACAGCAATCTTGATGTTATTCCTTTCGTCAAGGCTATCAATGAGCAGCGAAAATTGCTCAAGCGATTCGATCTAAATACTTTTGTTGAGGGTATCAGTTTGCCTGGTCTATCCGAGAAGATAATATACAACATTAGCTACTTAGATCTTCGATATCCGTCGCCTTCACCAGGTATCACATTTCAGTTTCCACAATCAAGATTTGAAAATTATAAGGAGCAAGATATTAAAGCGAGACGTGGATTTCACATGTCTATTAAGCATTTGAATGATCTACTGATTCAGTAGAAGTATCTGGGTTCCTATTGCTATTGTAAATTGAATGAAGTGAATGCTTCAGCCGATCGTATTGATAATTCAAAGGTCATATCGATGGTAACATCAACATTAGTTGTATCGATTGCAACGTCGCAAGAAAAGACATGAGCATCAAAGCGTTCCATTATCAGAAGCTAATTGATTCCAATAGTGATCGATTAGCGTGGTCAATTGATGCTGAATACAAAGATATGTACCACAAGATGAAGGCAAACATTGCTGGTGGTCCGAGCATCGTCTTCAATCGCTGCGTCAAACGCAATGAATCTTATATTAGAGTGGAATTCTCTAATTCGCTTACTCAAAATGGTGACAAGTTTTATAAGAAGGTTACTGGATACGATGCAAATGCATTGTATCTTTGGACATTAGGCAATGAGATGTCATGTGAAAGATTATCAACAATCGATTCACATGATGAAATTGTAAATGATAAGATCTTTTGCTTTCTGGAATGTGACATTGAAACGCCACCTCTTCTCAAAAATAATTTCAGTGAGATGACACTAGTCTTCAAGAACATCGAGATTGACCCGTGTAATAAGGAATTGGCATATGTATAACTGCCATCGACCATTCAAGAGGTTTATGGATCAAGTCTCGGATGCCTGTCGTGAAGGAGGCACAGATAGAAGTAAATCTATGATTGCTGAAATGATGAAACGAGTTGGTAACAGTGCCTTCGGTCGATCTGGAATGGATAAATCCAAGCACAAGCTGGTCAAATACGAGACTGACAGCAACAAAGTTGATAAGATCATTGAACATTTCAGCTTCCATGACATGGATGAGTTAAATGGAGCGTATGATATAATAAAGAAGAAGCGAACGATTAAGTTAGATAACTCGATTCACCTTAGTATCGCTATCTACCAGCTAGTGAAGTTGGGAATGTTTCAGTTCTACTATGATTGCATCGACTATTATTTCGATCGCTCTGATTTCCAATACCAAGAAATGGATACTGATTCAGCATACATTGCCTTCAGTGACGATCTTCTGTTTGAGAATTGATTAAGCCAGGGCTGCGTTCCCACTATGATGAGCATAGATACGAGTGGTTTCCTCGAGATTATAACCAAGAAGTAGCTAAACATGATAGACGCACTGTAGGTCTTTTCAAGAAGAGTGGCGTGGCGATGCTATGGTAAGTTTTTCTAAAAAACTATAATTGTTATCTACCCGATGTTAAGCACAAACAGAAAGTTTCTGCTAAGGGTGTTCAGCAGGCTAATGGTAGAAACGATTCAGTTCTCAATCCAGATTGTTTCGAAAATGTGGTCAATAATCGCATCACTCTCAATGCCACAAACAATTCAGAGTTGATAAATATAACTCGAAAGGAACACTTACAGCAGTTAATATCAACTCTAGAATGGACTTCGCGAGATTATTAACCGACAAAAGAGCAGCAACAGTATTGTGAACATTGAAATACTTCGTTACGCATGATAAAGTTGACATTATTACATCAGACAATGGCTTCGAATTCTTAAATCAACAAGTTCAATCGTTTTTCAAAAATTGAGGTATCGAGAATTTTAATAACGAAGCGAGAGAACATAATACATTGAGTAAAATTGAACAATTTAATAGAGCGCTTAAGCAAAGGTTGATTAAAATTAGGCAAAAACTCACCAACAAGTTGCTTAATGATGTAATTGACAGCTACAACAGCACGTTTCATAGTTCCATTAATTCAATACTAAATCAACAAAAGGGATGTAATTCAATCCGAACTAAAGCACAATCAAAATGCAATAAATCAGGTATCAATGTTGGCGAACATGCTATACACAAACTTAAGCCGAAAACATTCAGTAAGGAATCGATCAAATGGAGCAAAAATGTGTATTAAATCATTGAAATCGACGGGTACAAATTCCATGTCAGATCTAAAAACAATCATGTTCTCTATAAACCAGTAAATGAACTGAAAGTAGTTGATACTCCAGTAAGTGATGCGACGATAGACAAGAATCAGATTTGGGAAGCTGAGGAAATAATGAATCATAAATCAAACTCAAAATGTCGGAATCGGGACGTTCAGCCTGAGCAAGGAACTTCATGTAAATGGAACTATTTTAGCTACAGTAGGATCGCTCGGAAGCAACGGATCAACAGGGGACAGTCAATTGAATTTATTAAGTGGGACAACCGGAGTTACCTCTGTTTCAATGGGATTTGGCCATTCATTGTCAGCAAATAATAGTATGAGCCTTACGTGGACTCCAGTATCATCAAGAAGTGGTTCAAATTCGTTGAGTTTCAATCCTTATGGAGTGATCAATTCTTTGGTGATTAATTGTAATAGATTTGTTGGAATTCAAACATCAAGTTCAGGATGTCGCTGGCTCACAATCATTAACATTTGGCGTTGGTGGATCTACTATTTACCAATTCAATGTCTCCAGCGGTACTACGAGCAACATGGGAATCGATCGTCAGTCATTTGCGCTCTCAGTATACATCGCGAGACCAATTCAGACGTCTAGCGTATTTACTACTTCTGATAAGCGTCCTAAGGAAAATATCAATCCATTAGATATCACAGAAGATCACTACAGTCGTCTAGAACCTGTTTCATTCAAATACAAAGGAACCCACAGAGAGGAATTGGTTTGATTGTTCAGGATGTATTGAAAACAGCCAGGGAATTAATTAACATAGCTCCAAATGAGAATCAACACAAAGATTCTGATGATGATTTAGAAGAAATGATGTACTCCATTGGTTTTAGTAAACTTGCGGTATTGACATGTGTGATCGTGAAAAAATACTTCAACGTCTAGATAGATTAGAGGCACGACTAGTAGGCGCAAATTGGCTTAAGAAGCAAAGCTAGAATGATACATCTATCATCTGTTCCAATAACTCAGGGCAATGCATTTGTCTAGAATATATCCAAAGTAGACGCCATTGTCCACAAAAGCTTTGCTCTATTGCTTGTGGTTATATATATGTTTACGAACCTACTGATATCTAAGGAAGGGGCCCTCAAACGAAGCAAAGTAGTAGCTTCTATCGTATGCGACCCAATGTCCAACGTTGTTGCCTTTGTGAAGTAGAATAAGATACACCCTCTTCGTTTTAAACCTTTATTGGCCTCTTCAATTGTAAATACGTTATCTACATGAATTCCTAATTGATTTGCTAATTGAAAAAGTTCTTGCTCATTGGTAACTCC
This sequence comes from Phytophthora kernoviae, assembly GCA_008080845.1. Taxonomy (NCBI): domain Eukaryota; phylum Oomycota; class Peronosporomycetes; order Peronosporales; family Peronosporaceae; genus Phytophthora; species Phytophthora kernoviae. The sequence goes on along the minus strand of VKKV01000045.1, from coordinate 82,208 downwards.
TGAGGACATGTTTAATTTATTTGTTTAAAAGCAAGTATATAGAATCGAATACAAGATAAACTTTAGTCAACATGTCCGACGTAATGCAACTAACTGATGACTACCTTTTCGAATCAGCAACCGCACCAGCTGAATCGTCCATTGACACTTTTAAGGGTAAATCGATCTCCTACGTCATTGACCTTAACGAAGGAAGCTACAACTCCGGAACTATCACAATCGATGCAACTAATGAAGTAAATGGCTCACAGGGTTTTGCAAGTCTGCGTGATGCTTATGTCACTATTCCATACGTAGTGACGCTCAACAATGGAGTCGGTGCTCTAATAGGACACATTTTCACTGTTTTGATGAGTGTTGAATTTCGTGGATTTTGCAATAGCGAAAAGCGACGTTAAAACATAAAAGCAACGTTACGGACATGAACGCTGCGCCAGGCAACGTTGCAGAACTGACTTCGCAATCATAGGCCGTCAAAAATGCAAAATAGGAACTTTCGGTTGAGAAATACGAGGGAAAAAAACAAAATAGGCCAATAACAATCGCCATAAGCGAAATGGCGCGCTCTGACTCGAGCGGAACTTCCGGTCGGTCTCTGATTAAATGAAAGCGCTTTCTGGCCATATGAGTTTAGATATTTTATGCCGTCATATAGTGCCTTACCTAGATGGCTGCTCATCCAGGCATCGCGTCGTCCGAGATTCCGCTCAAGGTGCTCGCTGAACATTTCCCCTCGTGGATGCAGAGCTTCGTGATTAAACTATTTGAAATCAGCCATTTAGGACAACCCATTGGCCGTGGAGCACTCCCTCGCTCTTTGCCGCGACGGGAGTCCCCGTGGAAAGTGGTGACTACTTTGGCCCTGACGGATTTTTGGGCATTCGGGGAAAAGGTCCGAAAAAATCGAGTCGAGTCGTGCAAGCCACTCTGAAGAGGATGGCTCTGCTCTCTGGGCGCTGAGTGAAGACGTTGCAACTTGCAAGTTCGAGGTGAAGAAGTGAGGAGGGAAACAGTTGATGTTGGTTATACCGATAAACCACTTGAACGGATAGATTAGAGTCAACTGCAACGACTTCAATTTGCTGTGCGCAGAACTTTTGGTTTCGAGGATATTTATTTGGCAATGGACTTCCCTACCTACAGCCGGACAACTCAAAAGAGACTCGAGTCTAGCTAATACTTTTCTTTGGCCGCCGTCTTGAAGAATGTCTTGGCGTCCACCACCTCCTGCTCCAGGTCTTCCTCCCAAATCCACCGCATGCGCTTCTGCAAGTTCACTCGGATCTTCTCCACGTCATCCTCGTGGTCCGGCAGCTCGAAGTCGTACAGTTTCCCGGCTTCGTGGCTCGTGGCCACGAGCTTCTGCGTGCGGTACAGACGCACCTTCTCAAATGCCTGGAAAGCAGCCTTCAGGTCGGACGCGTGGTGCACATCGGTTAGCAGCGACGACAGCACGAAGGCGTCTTCGATGGCCATGGCTGCCCCGGATCCGTGGTGCGGCGTCGTAGCGTGGGCCGCATCGCCGATCACGAGCATGCGGTCGCGGGTGTACGTGTGAGAGGGCAAGTGCTCAAACAACGCCCAGATGTCGGTGTTCTGCATCATGGAGATGATGTCGCGCACATTCTTTGAGAAGCCTGCGAAGTCCTTGGCCAGGTCCTCCTTGGTGGTGTTCACGACCCAGTTCGGGTCCTTCCACTCGTCCTTGCTCGCGAACGCGACCACGTTCATGATGTCGCCGTGCTGGATGGGGAACGTGAGTACATGGCCATGGTAACCGAAGTACATCTGGCTGTTGCGAGCCACTTCGTCTCCCAAGAGCTCGGCAGCCTTGTGCATCGGGATCAGGCCGCGATACGCGTACTTGCCCGAGAAGACTGCGCTGGCGGCTGGATCGTTCTCACCGAGGACCACTTTGCGCGTGCGCGACTTGACACCGTCGCAGCCGACCACGGCGCTGTGCACGGCCTCCGTGCCGTCTACGAATTTGAGCTTCACGTTGCCGTCGGGGAGTGTTTCAATGTCTTGTAGCCTCTTGTCGAACTTGGCGACGCCCTCGGGGATGAGTTTCACCATCTCATCGAGGAAATGCGCGCGGTGCACGTAGGCCGATCCGGCGGGAGTCTCGACGCTGGTGATCAGTTCACCGGCGCCGTCATCAGCGTTGTCGCCCTTGGTGCCGACACCCTTGCGGAAGTCGAACCACACATTCTTCTTGGCCGTCGAGAGGTTGAACGTGCCGACGCGGTCGAAGCCGCGCTTGACATCAGGCGCCAGGAGCTCCATTGCGCGAACGGCGTTGGTGGTGAGGGCGATACCCGCGCCGATCTCACCGAACGCCTTGGCTGATTCGTACAGAGTCACGGGGATGTTGTTGCGCACGAGGCCGACAGCGAGGGTGGCACCGGCGATTCCGCCACCGACAATGGCAATGTCGTAGTCATGCGAGGAGTTTTGGACCATGGCGATGTGTGAAGTGTGTCTTGATAGGCTTGCGTTGGTATTTGTGTTGACCAAGCTAATTTGATAATGGCAATCATGTTTGGGACTATCGCAAGCTGGCCCACGGTGGGACGCGATTATCCGTGGCCAAGGATAATCGCGATGGTCACGTCCCACCGGTGGTCCACCGATTGCCGACGATGGGCTCCGGACTGGCTCAGTGGGAGAAGTGCTCGGGCACCGAGCACTTCAGGTTCAGAGTTTGTGATTACTCGCTGCTGCTTACGGGCCAAGATACTCTTGGAAGCTGCTCGACGAGGCTTCGCAGAGCGCCGCCATGCTAAAAGTCGATCCAGGGGTAATGGATGAGTATGGCTCCCTAGTGGGGACACGTTCGGCTCGGCTCAGATTGCTCGTCTCCGTTTACGCGCGATGATCCGAAATGAGCTCGGCGTTCCCGGCGATGCATATTGTCCCATGTAGCCAGGACGTCGGGACAGATGGTCCATTTGTGAAGCTTTGGAGGGGCTCAAATTGGGGTCATCGTACAGAGCCTTCAGCATACAGCTTAATGTGGACCCCGAAGCTGTATCGACCCGAGCACGCTTCTGGCACGTGCATAGTCTCTTTTACACCACATCGCATGAAGAGTTGTTCGTCACCACAAATGTTAGAGTAACCAAAAGCAACCAGGTATGTAAGTGCATGCCTGGTTGTTTTGACTTTCCGATCGCAGCACACTGCTGACATCTCGAAGCGACGGTACGATCAAAACAGAGAGCGAACAACGTTGGGTATGTTTCATGTATTTCGTGAACGAAGTTGAAGTTGCTTGCACATGTTTCTGACAGGGTGGGGGCTCTTCTTAGTATTGCTACGTTAGCCGCATGGGATTGAAATTGAGCAGTATAGATCGCACGTGCCAGAAGCGTGCTCGGGTCGATACAGCTTCGGGGTCCACATTAAGCTGTATGCTGAAGGCTCTGTACGATGACCCCAATTTGAGCCCCTCCAAAGCTTCACAAATGGACCATCTGTCCCGACGTCCTGGCTACATGGGACAATATGCATCGCCGGGAACGCCGAGCTCATTTCGGATCATCGCGCGTAAACGGAGACGAGCAATCTGAGCCGAGCCGAACGTGTCCCCACTAGGGAGCCATACTCATCCATTACCCCTGGATCGACTTTTAGCATGGCGGCGCTCTGCGAAGCCTCGTCGAGCAGCTTCCAAGAGTATCTTGGCCCGTAAGCAGCAGCGAGTAATCACAAACTCTGAACCTGAAGTGCTCGGTGCCCGAGCACTTCTCCCACTGAGCCAGTCCGGAGCCCATCGTCGGCAATCGGTGGACCACCGGTGGGACGTGACCATCGCGATTATCCTTGGCCACGGATAATCGCGTCCCACCGTGGGCCAGCTTGCGATAGTCCCAAACATGATTGCCATTATCAAATTAGCTTGGTCAACACAAATACCAACGCAAGCCTATCAAGACACACTTCACACATCGCCATGGTCCAAAACTCCTCGCATGACTACGACATTGCCATTGTCGGTGGCGGAATCGCCGGTGCCACCCTCGCTGTCGGCCTCGTGCGCAACAACATCCCCGTGACTCTGTACGAATCAGCCAAGGCGTTCGGTGAGATCGGCGCGGGTATCGCCCTCACCACCAACGCCGTTCGCGCAATGGAGCTCCTGGCGCCTGATGTCAAGCGCGGCTTCGACCGCGTCGGCACGTTCAACCTCTCGACGGCCAAGAAGAATGTGTGGTTCGACTTCCGCAAGGGTGTCGGCACCAAGGGCGACAACGCTGATGACGGCGCCGGTGAACTGATCACCAGCGTCGAGACTCCCGCCGGATCGGCCTACGTGCACCGCGCGCATTTCCTCGATGAGATGGTGAAACTCATCCCCGAGGGCGTCGCCAAGTTCGACAAGAGGCTACAAGACATTGAAACACTCCCCGACGGCAACGTGAAGCTCAAATTCGTAGACGGCACGGAGGCCGTGCACAGCGCCGTGGTCGGCTGCGACGGTGTCAAGTCGCGCACGCGCAAAGTGGTCCTCGGTGAGAACGATCCAGCCGCCAGCGCAGTCTTCTCGGGCAAGTACGCGTATCGCGGCCTGATCCCGATGCACAAGGCTGCCGAGCTCTTGGGAGACGAAGTGGCTCGCAACAGCCAGATGTACTTCGGTTACCATGGCCATGTACTCACGTTCCCCATCCAGCACGGCGACATCATGAACGTGGTCGCGTTCGCGAGCAAGGACGAGTGGAAGGACCCGAACTGGGTCGTGAACACCACCAAGGAGGACCTGGCCAAGGACTTCGCAGGCTTCTCAAAGAATGTGCGCGACATCATCTCCATGATGCAGAACACCGACATCTGGGCGTTGTTTGAGCACTTGCCCTCTCACACGTACACCCGCGACCGCATGCTCGTGATCGGCGATGCGGCCCACGCTACGACGCCGCACCACGGATCCGGGGCAGCCATGGCCATCGAAGACGCCTTCGTGCTGTCGTCGCTGCTAACCGATGTGCACCACGCGTCCGACCTGAAGGCTGCTTTCCAGGCATTTGAGAAGGTGCGTCTGTACCGCACGCAGAAGCTCGTGGCCACGAGCCACGAAGCCGGGAAACTGTACGACTTCGAGCTGCCGGACCACGAGGATGACGTGGAGAAGATCCGAGTGAACTTGCAGAAGCGCATGCGGTGGATTTGGGAGGAAGACCTGGAGCAGGAGGTGGTGGACGCCAAGACATTCTTCAAGACGGCGGCCAAAGAAAAGTATTAGCTAGACTCGAGTCTCTTTTGAGTTGTCCGGCTGTAGGTAGGGAAGTCCATTGCCAAATAAATATCCTCGAAACCAAAAGTTCTGCGCACAGCAAATTGAAGTCGTTGCAGTTGACTCTAATCTATCCGTTCAAGTGGTTTATCGGTATAACCAACATCAACTGTTTCCCTCCTCACTTCTTCACCTCGAACTTGCAAGTTGCAACGTCTTCACTCAGCGCCCAGAGAGCAGAGCCATCCTCTTCAGAGTGGCTTGCACGACTCGACTCGATTTTTTCGGACCTTTTCCCCGAATGCCCAAAAATCCGTCAGGGCCAAAGTAGTCACCACTTTCCACGGGGACTCCCGTCGCGGCAAAGAGCGAGGGAGTGCTCCACGGCCAATGGGTTGTCCTAAATGGCTGATTTCAAATAGTTTAATCACGAAGCTCTGCATCCACGAGGGGAAATGTTCAGCGAGCACCTTGAGCGGAATCTCGGACGACGCGATGCCTGGATGAGCAGCCACCGCCAGCACTTTTCCTGCCAATCCTGCTGCTGTGATACGTCTATCCAACTCGTACGTGAACAATAAATTGGCTAATTTGGACGTCGCGTACTCTTTTGAGTACGTCCTTTGTCTGGTCTAGATCTGGGCAACTTGCTTAGATTCAGCTTCGCCCAACTGTGCGACAGACTGGTCACAGTAACGACCCGTGAGGGTTCATCACCGCGTTTTAGCAGGTCAAAAGCAAAGACGTCAGATAGAAGTGCCCTAGATGATTGACAACGAATTGCATCTCCAGACCCTCCGCTGTGTGCGTCTGACTTGGTACAAGAACGCCGGCGTTGTTCACCAGGATGTCCAGACGCCCAAATTTGGTCAAAAAGTCTCTCCAAAGTTCTGGACATTGTGGAGATCGCTCAGATCGAGCTCCATGAACTCCACCGCTGAGTGTATTGTACCGCCCAGTTCAGTCTTGATGGCGTTTACAGCTTGTTGACCACGTTCGACGTTGCGGCATGCGAGAACCACGTGCGCCTGCTTGCGTGCCAACTCGAGAGCGGTGATGAAGCCGATACCGAGTTAGCGCCGGTGACGATCACCACCTTGCCGGTTAGCGAAGGGATGTGTGAGGCGTCCCAGCCAGCGGCCGAGTCCGAGGCGCCCATGAAACTTGGTGCTGTATCGGTTTGCGGCGTCAGACAGATCGTATGAGGTACAGGCACAGGACGTATCGTCGTTTCCACATTTATCAGCCGTTGTGGAAGGTATTCCAAGTGTTTGACAATCTACTGCTGGTTTAACGCTGTTGCTGGGTTTCGTTTTCGGCATGACATACATTGACACTGAGTACAAATCGTACTCGGATATGAACTCATGAATGGGGATGCTGTGCTTGGCGGTGGCGTTCCTCGGCCTCGCAACTATTAACCGTATCCTCCCCGTTGCAGCAGAGAGGAGATCTGTCTTCTTCGGCGAGCGCGCGGCACAGACCTATAACGTCTTCTGGTACAGATTCGGCTCGAGTGTGATGGAGATCCCGTATATTCTTGTGGCAGTGTTATTGATCCCGGTGCCGTTCTCCATTTCACGGGAATGGGTGCTTTTCGCTGCAAGTGAGTTGAAAAGTCAGATTCATTTGAAATCGGGAACTACGCTAACCTCCTACAGGCTTTCGTGGCAAAGACCTTGCTCCGAGCAGTGCTCGTGGGCACTGATTAAAGTACCCTACTATGAATATGAATGGGGGTCAGGCACTCTAACGCCACCACACAGTTGCACACACCACCAAAGCGAACGATTGCAGCCCTGTTGTCACATGCCCCTGACTTTATTCTAAAACCCACTGGCATATGGAGCTGAGCAAATGACTCATTACTTCAGCAGTCATTGTGAGCTCATATGCAACATGCTGAGGTGTGGGGAACGAGGAATTCCGTAAGGATCAGAGGATTTTGGAGTAGTATGCTCACCAAAACGGGCTCGTGATGGAAGCCTCGCCATTACTGCATGACTTTCCTTGGGAAGTGGGCGAGAACGTAAAGAATAAGCGGGTACTGCAAGCGATCAAGAAGCAACCATTTGCAAGATTCCGCCACGCGATCCACAAGGAATTAAACCGGATAAGCCACAAATTGGAGCAACAAGGTGACACATCGCACTGGATCTCGGCAAGTCAAGATCAAACCCCATCAGAACTGTGGCAGCATCAAAGCTGCTTAACTGATTTTCAAGTTTGGACGGCGTACAGAGTCGCGGTCGGCCAATTACAGCTTCATTATGAAGGTCGCCAGCATGATCCTCACTGTAAAATGGCAACGACATGCTTCCGCGCCAAGGAAACGGTGAAGCATTTGTTCTGGGCGTGTCCGCAGGCGCAGCACATTTGGCGGACATTGATAGAGCACTGGACAGGGTGTCAGCTCTCGACTTGACAACTACAACAGTACAAGACTTTTATTGCATCTCGACGAGCGCCAAAAATTGGCAAGGATCTCGAGAATAGAAGTATCGAATGGTATGGAGATTTCACCAAGCAACATGAGAAAGCAGCTGTAAAGATATGGTGGGCATACTGCAGTATTGCTACAGCAGCATTGTGGATGCAGCGCAACAATACCGTATTCCGCAACGAGCATACGGCGGTCCAGGAGGACGCAAACCGAATATGGCGTACAGCTATAAGGCAACTACGAGCAGTAGCGCAGCGTGACTCCAAGAGAATTGAAACCAAGATGGAAGGCATCCGCCTCCGCCAACTTCTCGATAGCTTTGAGTACATCACGATTCAAGCATCAGGGGAATTGAAAGCACCACAAACTACGCGAACTCGGACTAAAACTTCAATCGTGCAGTGGCTTAAGATGTTTCAGGGATCTATTAGCTACAAATGTTAAATTGACACCGTTGATCATCATCATCATTTCCTTTGTAGGCGACACAGCAATACCTAGTGCCTCAAACTGGTCGAACACTGCAGAGAAATATGCCCATCAGCAGGCAAACAGCAGCATTTCCATCTCAATTGCCAGAGGCCTCCCTAAAGCTGAGCTCATTCTCCTTTTTGCGATCCATCCGCCCAACAAGACAACAACCGGATGAACTTCAAGGCTTGTTTCGCTGTCGTCTTTGCCACTGTCATCGCCACAAGTGTCAGTGCGCAGCCGTACTGCACGGCTCCAGGCTGCACCTACATTTACTCCGAGTTGAATGTGAAAACCAGCGCGTGCAGCCGTGCGCTAACGATACCTTCGACGACTGCTGCAGAACAAGTTGCAACATTGGAAAGCCTTGCTAATGGCAGACGCGAAATACGTGCAGTCTCGAGGTGAATTGTTTCAGTCATTCTCCAATGGGGATTCGCTCTACACAGATGCAGTTGTGGTGAGGCAATGTGTTTCACCGGTGTGAATATATGCTGGTGCTACCCTCAAGGAAATGAGACTGACGAAAAATAATGAAATGATTTGATACTGTTCCGTTTGCTTGTTCTTGTCATTAATCGGCATTAAGCTTAGCACTGGTCCACAGCGTGGGAGAATCGGCATGTTAGTTTCTACACGATGGTCCAGGAGTCCCTTGGAAGAATTGTTTAGCCTCCATTGCCTGTGTATGACTGAGCGAGTGATGTTGGTTTGGTTGTCAACCACGGCGGTCATACGGAAAATGACGTCACGCAACTTATACTCTTAATGTAGTTTATTGACTGTTGGCGTGATCGCCATCCGCGCAAAAAAAAAGAGGTTCGATTCCAGTGCATGCTTCGACGGAGTTACAGGTGTGTATATAGTTGGCATACAGACGTATAAAGATACAGGAACCACGTTCGCCAGTTTATTTACCAGCATTCAGAAGAATTTCATGTGGATGGTGCTGAACTAACACTAGTTCTCCGCGGCTTGGGATTTGACGAGCCTACCAACATATCCATACCAACACCCAATCAGCATATTTGGTCTCCACGTCAATAGACTTGGGGCAACTAAGACACACGAGTCGTGTCCTTTGAGTATTGGGACTGTATGGCTATGGAAAGTATCAAGGGATTGAAGCCAGTAATATATATAAGTAGGGCAGCTTTGGATTACCTCAGTCTCGAATTTACCCAGTGGATAACAAGTGAGCTTTGTGTGAGAAGTTCTGATGTAGTTGCCTTCGTTCATCAAGAGCGTGACGCTCTTTTAACTAGTTCTGCATTTCGTCAGATAGTCTGTGGTGTCAGCGTAATATGCAATACGACATGAAGTCGTCAACTCGATCCAAGGCCAAGCAGTCCTCAGCGCGAAAGCGAACACGGCGGGTTCCAATAGACGAGATCGTCCCTGAGTCAGACTACGAGGACAAGCCTAAGAAGAAATGCAAGCCAAAAGGAAAACAGCGGTCAAGGGAGGACCTCGTCCATTCGAGCGTCTGGTTCAATCAGAGTATCGCCGACGACCTATGGATGCCGGAGTCAACGGAGCTGGAAGCCGTCATTAAGCCCTGCAGACAGTGCAAGATAAAGCGCAAAAGTCGGCAACATCGGAAGCACTGGGATCGAGGCAAGTTGGGGAGGCACTGGAGTCGAAAGCAACGAGGGATGCAGCAACCCTCCAAGCACCCCCACATTCGTGAGCGGGTCCCTGACAACCAGCGGATGCTAGAGCTACTGTTGACCTCGTGGTTTGAAGTGTCTAATTTTATTGACCAACCACGAAGGCAGCAGTGGAGGACGCCGTCTATGCCGCCTGCTCGTGCAACACGAGCCATCGTGGAAGAGCTGAGAGAGCTCGGAGCGCTGGTTGAAGACGACGACGGATCTGTGAACAGTGTCATAAAATTACGACTATATCCGACGTCGGTGCAAAAGAAAAACTCGACCAAATGTTCGCCGCTAATCGTGCAGTGTACAATAAGCTGGTTGCCCACTCTGCCGAAGATCGGAAGACTCGACTCGCAGCGAAAGTGGACAGAATATCCTGGGCTGAATTCGAACACAAGTACCGACCTATTGCGAGGCTACGACACATTTCGAAGTACTTCAGAAATAAGAGGGTGCTCCAGCGTCACAAGGCAGTGAATGATGAAGTGCGAGACTCGGCATTTCGGGACTTTATTAAGGCGACGAAGGCTTCAATCGCTGGCTTCTTTGCTGCAAAGTCGAGAAACGAGAAGATGACGTTTCCTGAAATGCGGTTCAAGAGCAAATTTGCACCTTCCAACACCATTGAAATCGCGAAGCGCTTTATTAGTCGCGTCCAGCGAGATGGCAACGAGTGTGTTCGATTTAATCCGAAGTTCTTTGATTTCAACAAGGGCGATGGGATTTTTATCCACGAGGATCTACCAGAAGTAACCATGTCGGTACGCCTTCAACGTCTACGAGAAGGCGTATACTTCTTGATTGTACCTAGACTCCGTCAATTCGACAAGTCATCTAGTGAACGCGTTTGTGCGATCGATCCGGGTGTGCGTAACCTTGCCACAGTGTACGACCCGGACGGTCGCACATTCAGTGTGACAGACAGTAAGTCTATCATGATGAATAAGTTCAAGGCTATCGATCAGATGAAATCGCTCTTAAAACGCATGGACAATGCCTCCAAGGTAAAACATCAAGATCGGAAGAGGATCAAGAACAAGCGAGGACGAACCAGCTCGAAGACAGAGGAAGGGTGGCTGCGATACCGGCTACGCCGACGGATTTGGTTTACTTCGAGGAAGGCCACACGGGCCATAACCGACTTGCACCAGAAACTCTCTTCCTGGCTCTCTGCGAGCTATTACAACGTTCTCCTCCCGTGATTCCAGACGGCAGAGATGGTGCACAAGCACTTTGAAGAGGTGGCATCAGACGCCACCCCGAGACAGCGTCGGACGAGATGAGAGCTGCTGTCTTGAAGCGGAAGATCCGGAACCCCAACAGCGCGCGCTATGATGGCGCAGGCCCATTACAGGTTCAAGATGCTCCTGAAATACAAAATGGTTCGTTCCGGCGGTCGAGTGATCAACTGTGAGGAGGAGTACGCCTCCAAGACATGCTCGCGATGTGGTGCGATCAACCACAAGCTCGGTGGGAAGCACGTGTTTCAGTGTCCGCCATGCAACGTGGTGCTGGATCGAGATGTCAACGCAGCAAAACATATTTTCCACAAGAACATGTGCATGCTCGGGTAGCGAGACATGTACCTATCGGCGTATCCTTCGTCGAGGAGACCTGCTAGAAGAGCTCGACTTGACTAGCGTTATAGGCGTACGAGTTGATGAGGTGGCGTGCTTACGAAGTGAGTGTGTCGGTTCGACAAAACTCCTAAGGAGACATCCCATCTTGCCTTGAATCATCTATGGACGAAGCTTACATGCTACGGTGCAGCCTGCACCCACCAGCTCGTTGCGCATCGAAATTGGCGGAGTCTGCACAGGTCCCGCGGGTGTCCTTCAATCTGGCGGAGAAACGCACGTGAGGCTGTCCACCATGAAAAAGCCCTATAGGTTGGAGTGGCGCCACACCTGTCAGTCCCGATGACAATGCATTGATTATTTCACTGCTGTATACATACGAATCGCTTAGCGGCTTCAGAGTGGACGCCTCTTCTTTGGCGTTGCACGCCATCAACTACGCCACCAAGCCCCGTGCTTTTCCACGGTCTTGACCCGAACTCACACACGAAATTTGTAACGAAATACTGCAAATCCTGGGATTCGTGCCACGTACGTGCGATTGCCAAAATGCTGCTGACCTGTTTGTGGAGACTGTCGATCATCGGTTGGCATGTCTTTGCTGTCTCTTTCACTGACAGTGTCTGTCATGAGCCAACCACACGAGCAGAAATGCTAGGCACGGTCCCTCCTCTGCTTCTGCAGCCAGGCTCTCAAGCAGCTCAGCCAACTGCTCGCCACGGTCTCATTCCGACATTCACCGGGGCCCGTGAGTGACAGACCTGAATATCAACCGTGTGGCGATGGAATTCAAAGAGTTTCGCAACCGAACAGCTCGGGAGCCTAACACGAGTCCGTACCCGCCGATGGAGTTGACGGACAAGGAGAAGCAGCTCCTACGACAGCTCGCCAAGGACTTGGTGGCAATCAATGTGGAGGAATTCGAAGAGTTCCTCTTCGAAAACAACGGCGTGCTCCCTGAACGTGACTGGGAGTTTGTGCGTCGTGACGAGCAAGTCGAGACGTATCTGCGTCGGCGCGAGAAGTACGGTCTACGTGGCTTTGGTGCCACAAAGCGGTTCCGCCGCGAGACGTCAGACACCAGCGCAAGCATGAGCAGCACCAAGAGCGAGGCTGTCGTCGCTGGACGTGGCTGACATCCGATCGATCGGGTTCAAGGACGGCACGCTTGAGGATGGCGTGTACGGCGCTATGAGCCCGACGACGGATGTCTTCCGGACCAAATCTGCATACGTCGATGACAAAATTGAGGAGTGCAACGTGTTGGCTCTCATCGACAACGTGTCGGATGCCGACCCGTTCACGTCGCTTACAATCCGCTGGCGCGTGACCGAGAACCCGCCGGTAATGCGCACATTTCTCAAGAGCTACGACCACATCTATCTCGAGGCCACAGGCTTCACAACCTTGACCAACGGGGACCGTATCAGTTACCAGCTGCTGCACTCCATCGACTTCCCTCACTTGACCCCTCCGCTCAAAACGCATTCACGCGGTCAAGTTGCTGGCATCTTGTTTTCCGCCAGATCGATAAGGAGACTGTGCAAATTCATGGTCGTGCGGTGTTTGCCATCCCGTTCGAGCGTGCTCGGCTCTTTTCACGCACATGGTGCTGGTTTCAATGTCCAAGTCCTGCATTAACATTTTCTTCGCGGCTCAGATGAAAAAGTTACGCTGGGCGCTCCACGAGCGAAGGAAAAACAGCGTCGCAGGTTCGATTATAAATTCGGGCAGCAGCGAATGCAAGGTCTGTCAAAAGACGCCAAAGGTTCGCAAAGGTTACAACTGCATGCTTTGCGGAGATTTCGTGTGCACGTCTTGCCGTGTGACACACAAGATCGCGGAAATTGACCGGACAACAAGCTTTACTGGACGAAGGTTCACGTGTGCCCATTCTGCATGACGCAAGTGATCAAGTCGGACACGTCGATCACCATGCGTTCCGAAATTGCGGCAGGTGAATATCCTAACCGAGATACCGCATGCATGTAAAGTGTGCTTGGTTCGTAGAAAGCGACACACAGCCCGTTAGATTGTTTATCAACCATTCAGTTTGCTATTTTATTGAGCATCACGTTAGCTCAGATCCTTAAAGCTTGCCTGCTGCGAACGCAACCCACACGGGACAATGATCCGAGAGTTCGTAGCCGCACTGCACGCGGGACATGTAGGTCTGCAAGCGCGGGAGCATCGCATCCCGCGGATTTTGCACGGAGATTCGGCTACTTTTCGAAGGAGGATAGTATCGCCAGTCGATGCGAAGTACACCACTGTCCACGAGGCATTCACGCTCAGCATCAGAGTTGCTATCGATACAGTTGTTGAAGTCTGCACGATCCAGCCAGATGTTGTCGTAGAGCTTGTTGAACACTGTGGTGGATAACGGAGATCGGATTAGAGCCATCTTGTGCGACCCGAGGCTTCCCAAAACGTCCTGCGGCGACAAATTGAAATCTCCTAGCACCACCATCTTTCTTCCAGTTGGGATGCTTTCGGTTAACTCTGTTGCCAGTCTGTCAATCTCCACAATCTCGTTGTGGCGGGTTTCCTTCTCACCAAAAGAGACGTGCACATTCATGAGCGTGAGCTCTAGCCCTGGTATGTAGCCCGTTTCTTCTATGGTTTGAAATGTCACGACGCACGGCGGTCGAGTGAACACATCATTGCTATCTCGCACCAGATAACATTTATCAATAGGACGCACAACGCTGCGCCGGAAAAAGAAGGCGAAATGCTCCACACGCTTCCTAGAGCGCGGTGCTTTCCGTCCCACAGGCTCCGACACCACGTAATCCCATCCAGGTAACATTGTCTTAAGTCGTTTGAGAACCAGCAAGTCCCGCACTTCTTGGAGAGCAACGAGGTCGAACTCTCCCAAAATGTCAGCAATGCGTTCTAACAATACTGCTTCTTTTCGACGTGAGAAATTGCGGATATTCCACGACGCAACGAGTAGAGCTCGGTCATCACAGCCAGCTTTACCACCATTTTGTCTCCACATTGGGAATACATTTTTGCGAACATCTTTTCAATTTCGCGACAGATATGGAAATTTTCTCGACTCAAACTCCGGTTCGAGTCCTCACTATCCTCTTCATCTTCTTCACTCTCATCTTCACTGTTTTGACCCTTTAATGGGTCTATTGGTACACTTACCCGTGCATTCTTTTGCATCTTCAAATAGGATTTTGCACCGATACCTTTCACCGCCAGTAGGTCTTCCTTACGATGAAATGGCCTTGAGTCGACAATCCGTTGGGCTAGAGCGGGCCCCACTCCCTTGAGTTTCTGCAATTGTCGGTTCGACGCTGCATTTAAATCGACTTTACTTTGGGTTTTACTAGTTTTAATGACGTCTGCTTCATGCTGATTTTCGCCAATGTAGACTTGATTTTGAGTTGTAAGAGCTGTGTACTTGCCTGGGCCAATACCTTTCACCCCAGAAGCTCCTCAATTGTAGAGAAAGGTCTGGACTCCATAATGAGTCGAGCTGTAACGGGACCCACGCCCGGCAGTCGCTGTAACTCGCTTGGCGACGCAGCGTTGAGATCCATTCGCGTCCTTTTGGCGCCACTTCCAGCAAATTTGATTTAGTACTGTAAAAACGACCAATTACATACTATTTGTTTTGCGCAGCTTCATTGCTTCGTGTTCTTGTTAGCAATGCATTAGAATTCAGTTAGCACCTCAAACCATGTATGAAAACAATTGAGTCATGGTGCTTCATCGTCGAAATTATGCATAGAATTAGCCGAATGGATGGACCTCAAGGTCTAATTGACCATGTGAGTGCCCGACGCTTTTATTCCGACGCCAAGAGAACGTGACAAACCTTTCAAGACAGGGAGTGACTTTTGTTCTCAAGGCGCGGCCTATTTGCCCGCACTTTCTTCTTTAAAAGGACATTGGACTCGTGACAAGGAAAGGTTCTTAACAAGGATCGTCTCTTATCGGTCTGTGGCCTGTCAACTGGTTCACTTCGGAATCGGCTCGATAGGTTTGACCTCATTCCGAAAGCTTCTTAAATACTGGGGACAGCTTACCTGCCAATGTCTTCGTCGGCGTCGGGATCTGCATCTTCTCCTAGTGAGCCACAATCGACTGCCGATACTGATGTGGCGACGGAGAACAAGATGCCAATTCCTCACTGCGTTGGCTGAAGTTGTCGCGAACGTAAACCAGATTGCGGACAGCGGAGAAGCCGTCGGACGCCAAGCAGCTGCGGCTGATAGCACGCATTCTGCGGGCGACGATAACGCCGAACCGTATGATGCTGCGATTTGGGAGAAAATACTCGATGAATCGCACATCAAGCTGGAGAGCTATGGTGATCAACCATACTACTCGGAAATGGCAGGTCCGATGCCCGGGCTGCCCCAGTTGTCTTCCGGCTCGACTCCTTCCACAGCGCAGTCGACTTCAACACAATGGAGTCTCCCTCGGCAAACCTTCAGCCAGCGTATGATGAGTAGGTACCCCACTTTGCAGCTTGACATAGTCATTAGTACTGACTACTTTGTTCCGTGGGAATTGAAGTTTCCAGCCGTCTATCGATACAAATTTTCTGGGTGGTGTAGGATTGCCGCCCTTACTGAGCAATCATCCACCCTACTCTGGCTTTGTGGGGCCAAGCCACACAGTTACGTTCGAACTTCAGCAGAATGGCACCCCATTTCGTAAGATTTCACTCTTTGTTTTGAAAATGTGCGTGAACTAAAGTGTGAACTGTGTTGCACAGCTTTGTCGAAGCCCATTATTCGCGAAGACGGAATTCTTCTCGTGGGCACAGAAATTGAAGATCCTCCTTCGAAGAAGGCTGTGAAGAATCGGATTTTCGTGACGAATGTCCTCCGCTCCAACGACAGCACGCAGTCACCATCTCACATACTGGTGCAAGAGGTGCAATTCCCGCACATTGTTCTTTAACGAGGTAGTCCGTGTTTCATTTTCTTTTGCCGAATGTAGGAAGTTCGTGATATGCACTGGATGAGCGCACGCACAGCTATCGTCGCGGTCGGCAAAGAAATTCAACTCATTCAGCTGGGCGATCCCTCTGTCGGTGGACCCTGCAGATTGGAAGGTGGAGCATGGACTGGTCACCTCATAAATCAAAGCGTGTGGTGCCTAGTTCTCACGTAATTTTGTTGTACAGATCCAATTGACAGCGTTCACCCGATGCCATTCGAGTGCTCGCTGTGTCGCGAACCATGAGTTCATACGTTTTGTCTGGAGGTAAGTGAAGGCCAACCTTTGAACTTGAGTCGTGAGATTTATGAGGGTACTCTGCTGATAATGTCGCGCTCGCTTCAATTGAATCTTTCTACAGGCTTCGATGAGACTGTGGTGCTGAATGACTTGCGACTGCAAGGAGACCCGAGTGGTTCTACAGTCATCGGGAATTCGACGCCAACGACGTGGTGAGCAGCGTTCGTTGGTCGCCTACGGAGTCACAGATAAGTTGGACGACCGATGGTGGTGACTTCCAAGTCGCAGACATCCGCACTCGCTCGGGTCAGCTCCAAGTCCCTCTTTCGACGTATTTGGTACGCTGGTGGCGACTTGACACACAGAAACTTTTTCCTTGCTAACATTTTATCTCAATTATGTGGTGTTGTCCAGCACTTGGATTCAATGGGTGGCCTCTTTACGCACGAATATTTAAGTGACTTCAACATCGTTCTCGGGTTTGAGCAAGGCCAACTCGCCTTTGTAGACACCCGCATGCCACGGCAAACTGCATGGTTCATGCTATGAATTTTTTATCGTTCGTCCCCCATAGAGATGAATGACGATTCGGTATTGCTGTGCGTTGTGGATGGTTTAGCTATTCTGTGATCCCGTCAACTCTTGCGATCACCGGTGAAATCAGACGCTCCAAGTCGAACAAGTTTGCTGCGTTTGGTCTTGGCGGGTACAGTCTCTTGATCTCGGTCTTCTTGCTCTCAATATTTTTTAGGCATTTTTCTCTGTTGTTTATTATCGTGGACTGATTGCAATGTGTCGTTTTCCTTTAGGTTTTCGACTGCAGAGCTCAACGCATCGGCGAACGGTCTGCAGAATATCAATCTGTGCGTATGAGCTATGAAATCATGAGCCTGGTGCTTTTTGTATTGACATATTCCTCGCTTTACTGCTTCAGGCGACAGCAATCGCACCAGACGGCCCCAATATCATACAAAACGAGTGGGGATTTTTCGTTCGAAACGGGACGCACCTGGCTGTGTCTGACAAGTAAGGCCCATGCAGTTGAGTTATGTAATGTCGACATGCTAACTCGTAACCTCCCATGTTGTTGTGTTGCACGATCTAGCTTGGGTGTTGTATCAGTGTACATTGATGACGCCGCTTTCGCGACGTCGGTAGCGTTCAATGGCCCTGGTGGCGATACCTGGCCGATGTAACGCACCTGCAGCCGTGCGAAGAAGAAGAATGTAGACACCCAAAGAGAGAGAAGACGAGCAATGATCAAGATCGAAGGCTGTGCACGAAGAAAAACAACTGTTGCCATTAGTGCCCGAGAAATCTTAGCGTTGCTGCTGCATGCTTGAAACTTCCTGTAGAAGTTTCGTGAGGCTACTGCCCGGCTTCAGGTTGATAAAGCTATCGAAGTGAGACCATGAGTAACCCTCGGTGTGCGCGACATCACCCGACGTGTCTGCGATATAACACCACTGTCAGTATGCATTCTAAGCAATAAAAAATGAGTTCTTACACTTACCCGGATTCATAGCTTGCATCACACGGCCCAGAGCATTGCATTCATACCACTCAGTTTCCTTGCTCCGCGATTTGTTAGATAAACCGATCATTGTGGCTGCCAGTTGCGTCCTCAGAGCAGGCGACTGAAGAGTCTGCGAGAATTTTACCCGGGTGGGCTGCGATAATTCAACGAGGCCAGCCTGAACCCGCTGCAGCGCATTAACCGGCTGGTCTGTGCATAGGAACAGCATCTCGATCAGGCGCACCGCGGCCAAACATGCAGTCTCGCCTTCTTGCTGAAGGAACAGACTGGTGCCTTCATTCTTGTCAGAGTTCTTATTTTTTCTCTTTGGCTTGGCATCGGCGTCGTAAACGCGCTTCCAGAGCTCTAACACCCAGCCGATCGCTTGGAGCATGAGCTTGTTGTTGCGCACTTTGGTGATGGTGCGTGCCTTAGCACGGGCCTTCGCGGACAAGGGCATGCTATCGCTTTGGAGCAGCGAAAAAGCCGAGTTCGGTACACCCATACTTTCTCTTCCATACGCTGATAACGCGAGCGACAGGCATGGAAGTCTTGCTGGAAACAATAAATGTAGAATTGCATCACGAGCAAATTGCGACGCCAGCTCTCGTCTTGTTTGGGCTTCCCATCGTCTCCAACGCTGCCATTCCCGCTGACTTCCTGTAGCGCCGTATTCAGAGGGTCCCATTGGTTCGGGAACGTCACAGCACAACTGCACGATGCCGCCTTATCAAAGACAAACACCAATGCGGCATAGATAGCCACAGCATCACTGTACGCCACGGCCTCTGGACTCTGAATCCGTTCAATGAGCTCTGTGTACAGTAGATCTGATGGATACTCCTTCCCAAGCACCACAATGCTGCGTAGAGTAGCAATAGCCACCCCTGGGTCATTGGTACTCAGCGACGTCACCATATCAAACACCAGAGACGCGTTCATGGACGAATTGATGGTCTCCGATGGCGTCCAGGGCTTCAGAGCGTCGTGTTTCACAATGGGGGCGTGTTTAGAGTCATAGCAGCTCCAGTACTGCGCCGTCTCTTCGTATCACGCTCGGAGTGGAGAAATAGTCCGTAATGGAGCAACTGCGGACCTTCTTCTTCCTGGGAGGTTTTGGAGGGGTCTTGGCTTTGTTATTGCTGTTTCTGGTTGATTTCTTGGACTCCTTCGGGTCTGAGAGCAGTGCGTTCAGTGTTTCTTCAAGCTTCACATCACTATCACTGTCACTTTCGCTTAGTAGGCTGTTGTGGTGACTAGAAGCGGCGCTACGATCTCGCGAAGAAGTCCGAGTCGACTGGTCATGTTCATCTGAGTTAACACGGCAGAACGCGGAAAGTACGAGTCGGTTGAGAGTGAGTAAGGTGTCAAAAGGTAGCTTAGTGTCTTGAGAATATAATGCGACTACGTATAGAAAGACCCCTACCATCAGAGATGAGAATCACTGTGTCCACCGCGGCGTTTGCCTCCTCAGGTTTTATTTTGACGGTCATGTTGCTAAGTTCAGCTAGGTTCGATATAAGTTCATGCTTGGGAGCGCACTTAGCACACGTCGCAGCCCACAAAGACTGCTACTAAATAAAATTCGTATTGAAAGCGCGCTTTGACTGACGCTTGTTGATCCTGTCAGATATGACCTAGATATTCGTGGTCATGAAAGCATTCTTCCGGGAGATCCACTGACCCCCGGTCCAGATGCACTAGCTATTGCATTGCTATTACCATTGTGGTCCGTGGCTGAAATGCCACTGAATTTCTGCCGGAAGACGTCAGAGTGCATCACCGCCACCTCGTCAATGTCGTCGTCATCGTCGTCGTCAACGACCGCCTTGGCGTTTTTGCGCGGACTTTTGCCGACTTTTAGAGTTGATGGAGGATCGACACCACCGAATTTGGAGAGCGACAGATTGGCAGATTCACGTTGCTCCCTCCTTCCTTGATACTGTCGCAGTCGTTTTAAGGTGTCGCTATTGTTTGGGGTCGAGGCAGGTCCTGTTTCCTCCAGTATTTTTGCCATGACGAACTGCATGATGCGCTCTTCGATGGCGCCGATCCGACGCATCGTCCCCAATTCTCGTGATGTCTGATATGGCGAAAAGCGTCAGGTGAGTTGTTTCACGAATGTTTTAGCCGACAACAAGACACAGAAAATGTATCGTACTGTGCTCTCAAGAACGTCTTCGGCACGCTCGTCGGGGAAAAACTCTTTGTAGAGGTCAAAGATGGGGCCTCGGAGGGTTTTCACACTGGATCATAACGAGCAACAATATGTCACAAAACGAATGTATGGCACGTATGCATTGTAGCAACGCACGCTTCTGTGAAAATATCTGCGTCCTTCATCCAACGCTTGATATGAGCGTCGTCCGTATCGAGGAGTTCTTGCAGTTCTATTGGTGAAAGGTGAATCCAAGAAATTAGTTAAGCGAATTTGGAGCTATTGACATAGCGAATAATCACCTGAAGGTTCGTCAACACCAGAAGAGTCACCAGCCCCACTGAGTCGACCAATATCTTCTGTAAGCTGAGCGATAGACTCGTTCAACGAGGCATCTAACATCATAAAAACGAGCGTTAATCAATTAACAATACCTTGGCGCAGCAATAACAATTGTCTTACTTGTTGCGGTTTGTACTTCAATCCGGGCAAAAACCTCCGCCTTAATGCGTTCCTGGTCGTTGTACTTTTGGATGAACTCGCTCATGTTTTTCACGTTCGTTTCTTCCACGACACGGTCCAGCAACAGCTTCTTCTGCTCGAAAGACACAATCTTCTGCTCCATGCTAACTCTTTTCCATTTGGACGATCTGTTGTATGTGCGCACACACATCGTATAAGTTGCAACTGACTACTAGTTCAGATCAGGATAGAATTGAACTCACCGGACGTTCTTCTTGCGCCGAGCGATGTTGTGGAACACACTGCTTTTCTGCAAACGCACACATCTTTTGAATTCATTGCGACCCAGGCAAAAATTAGCAAATTGCGTACACTTAAATGCACCACGGGTGCAGACGAATCTGGCAGCCCCTGTTTCTCCGACTTAGTAATTTCCTCCAATTCCACCAGTAACCGTTGGCGCTCCAGTCGGTACGCCTGCTTCTCGGTGTCAAACTCCTGGTCCGCTCCAGCAATGTCACTTTTTAAATCTGCTGCTAGACTTTTTAACTGTGTGATCGCTGCTTGAGCCCGTGTGATATCTTCATCTGCCTCACGAATGTCTTTTAACATCTCTTTTTCAGCTGCCAGTGCGTTTAACCGTTTTCTCCGCGTCTCATCAATTTCATACCGAAGCTTCTGAAGCTCAGCTGTACGCTCACCGGCAGCAACCTTCAGTCGCCCTTCAGTCTGCATCAACCTCTCATTTGTTGCTGGCTTCAGAGAGGACCGCTTTGCACCAACGTTATCATGTTCTTTGATCGACTGTGAGAGTACTGGCAGTTGCTTTCCAGCACCTTTGGCGCTTCCAAGTTCCAACAGAACCAGTGAAGCTAAAGAGCTCTTCGCAATCCCAGCACTACCCGTCGTGCCTTTATCTCCTTGTTTCTTTGTCTTCCTCTCCTTCAATTGTTTATTCACTTCCGCCAGCTTCGCTTCGATTTCAAGGAGTTTTTCCTCTCCGACTGCGCTTTGATGAGCGCCAAATCCCCTTCCGTCCGAATCCGCTCCAGCTCTTCTTCGTATTGCGAGTGCAAAGGACTGCTAGAGTGATGGTGCTGATCATCCTTGACGTTTACCTTCTTCAAACCATCATTTCCACCCTCAGATTTCACTCCAGACACCATTCTGCACTATCGAAAAACCGTTACAAATGAACTTGAAGTAAATGTAGCCATCTAAAATGTAGCCATCAAGATAGATGCGACATTAAATTTCGGACACAGATAATCAAGCTATCATCTTTCAACATCATTTATACTAATATTTATATACCAAGCAGCTTTTATTCCTGATAAGCGAACCTGCGATGGCATCTGGCGTGGTCTCCTCAGGGCCTGCAGGCTCGCAGACGATCGCAGGCGTGCCCGTCGACCTCGGGCAGCCCGTCCACATCAACACGAAGAAGCAGTTGCAGCGTCAGATCAACGCTATCGTGGGCTGGAACGACCTGGACCGAGCGCCAATTAATGGGACAGACGATGCTCCGTGGGAACGAGCACCAAGTGGGCGAACACCCGTACTTTGTATGTGAAAAATCTGTAGGCGTCCGCTACCTGGCGCTGCTGGTACAAGGCCGTTGCTACCTCATCTCCCAGAATTATGAAATTCGAGAGGTGACGCTCTTCTGTCCCGTGAGACCTGACCGACTGCAACCGGGAGTGGACCGCAACACAATTGTCCCCATCAATGGACCATTCTGGACGGACTTTTGGTGTGCGATAAAGATGGCAACAAGTCGGTGCTTACTCTGCTGTTATATGACATTCTGGCGTTGAATGGGAGCCCCGTGATGACGTCAAGCTCCAGGACCGACTGAAGCTCATCCAGAACGACGTGGTGGGGCCTCGCAAGCAACTGCCGCCGCCCAAAGGTCAACCGCCGGACATGTTCCAGCTTGTGCTGCAGTCCATGTACCCCATTAACCGTGTGGGGCATGTGATTCGCAGTATTTTACCCAGAGTCTCACAGACTAGACAGAATGCTGGACTGGTATTCACGCCCGTGCTACTGCCGTACACACCAGGGTATTCCAAAGGACTTTTCCATTGGACACCTACGTCCATGCTGTTTGCTGACTTCCAACTAGGTGTTGAGTGGAGAGGACGACCACCCAAACCAGGGTTTAAACTGATGATCCACGATAAACGCACACAGGTCTTTCACGATTGGATTACTTTCTCACAAGGTAAAATGGCGTGCATTTTTGCTTTGGTGTTTTGGAGGAATAGTTGATGAATTTGTTGTTTATATATACGTGATGTGTGATAGATGACTCTGAAGCTTTTCGACAGGATAAAAAGGCATCGTCGCGTATTGTGGAGTGTGTATACGACCCGGAATGGCTCACATACATTCCATCGCACGATAAAAGTACATGGGATTCAGGCAGTACGGAGTTTAATGCTACGGAACGTGGCATCGGATGGCAGGTACATGAAAAAGCCACCAACAGCTAAGATATGGCCTCTAAACACTTGCGTTGCCATTGCTGTAGGCGGATGGAAGTTTGTTCGTTGCCGGCCGGACCGCGGGATGCCGCTCGAGCGAAACTTCTTGGCAATGATTGAGAAGGCGATTAGCGAGGATATCAAGCTGGAGGAAATCGAACGCTTTTTCCCCGATGACCCAACGAAGAAGCCGAGCATGTCTTCACAGCCAAAAAGTCGTCACGAAAACCCATCGGCATCAGATGTAAGTTTATACTCCATGGTTGAGTCTTGCAAAGCTATGCGCTAATATGTTTGCCATTTATGACTTCTTGTTCAGGACTACGCACCTCCTAGCAAGAAGAAGCGTAACGGCAGTGGATCTGGTGGAAACCCAGGTCCTGGTACGGGTGTGTGCTATGATTTCCAAAACAAAGGCGTGTGTCAGCGCGGCCGGTTCTGCCACTTTTCGCATTGCGCCTGCAACTCGACGTGTTCGTGCACGCCGGCAAAGAATACTTACGGTAACGAAGTGGTGATGTATCGATACTGGGATGGAACCTTGAATTCTAATATGCTCGTGGTGTGCAGGTCAACGACCATCATACAGGCGAAATGACTACGACGCACCGCCATCTCCGGAGGTTCCGGCTTCATCGATTGCCGACGCACCCTCAGTGCCGGACAAGTCTCCATCGTTGCGTCGCAAAAGCTCGTTCGAGCGTGAATCTAACCTTAAGACTGATACACCCACAGGAGAGGAAGAAGAAGCTGGAGAGCTTACTGACAACAGTACGTTGGTTGCTCGGTCAGGTCTGAATCCGAACTCGTTAATCCTACTGAACTCACTGCTTACGCGTTGCAAATCGTTTTCCTTTGATAGACAACTTGCACATCGGCAACATCTACGCGCCTCTAGAGAACTTCGATAAGGAGACGATCGCTGCCAAGCGGGCACAGCTAGCGGCACTGGGGAATCGCCGGATCTGGGCGAGCCTCGGACTGGAAGACAAATCTCAGCGTACGCGCGCGTGTGGGCTCATTGTGTCCAAGTCAGGTGAAGTTGCATACGTTCGCCCTTTGGAGAAATGAATTGCTGGTGACAAGCTGTAGCAGTGAGATCTATGAGAGAATATGCAGTTTTTCCGTCCATTCCTTACACTTACGGAATACAAATAAATTGCGTGCGCTGCTTGCGGGTGTTGCTGAGTAGTACGTAGCTGCTGTCGGTAGCACTTTAATAGCACGCGCGTTCCACTGCTATTGCTGTCTTCGTTGGGCGGATTTACTCCGGCTTCGCAGCTTTCCGCGGCAAGTCTTCAAACACCATCGTGCCGTCCTTCAAGCCTTGAATCTCGTCCTTCGTGAGGAATCGACCACCAGGTCCTCGCGGTCGTCGCATCGCGTGTTTATGACGAGAGTCGTGCAGATACGCCTTACGCTGGCGAGGGTTACCCAGTTTAGCCTCCAGTTTTGCTCGCTGCTGGCGACGGATCATAATCCGGTGATACTGCTTCGCGTTCACGTAGACTGGCTCCTCATCCGTAGGCTCACTCTTGACTGAGCTCGGCATCGAGTTCAGGAACATCGATTGTGACATTTGTTGCTACGATTACAAAAGTACGAAACAACAGAAATATCCGTCAGAGTAAAATAACAAAATTTCACCAGAAATTATGCGTTTAAAAAATCAATTTCGCACCATATACGGCTGCATCATTGTACTCGAGTTGTACATGGCACGCAACTGTTCACTATTGCTCTGTTGCTGCACGATCACAATACAAAAGGTACACAAAACAGAGCAAGCGTCAGTCAAAACCCGCCATTTAAAGCCTTATTTTGTCCTCTTCTTACCATCTAAAAGCACAAAAATTAACCAAACAACAAGAAGACAACAGCATTTAGTTAGTTCCTGTACGTAGCATAGAGCTCAGTAAACAGATACGTACCAACTGCTGAAGGTACTGCTGTTGCTGTTGGAAGAGCGCCAGTTGCGCCTGAAGCTCCACTGGGTTGGGCTGCGTGCCGTCCGCATTGATCTCCGTCTCGGTCTCAGCCGCCTCCGTGGGGTCGTGGGATTGGTCGTCGTCTCGTCTTCCATGCTGCTTAATTGGTTGATATGCTGGAGGCTGTTACATGACACGCGAGAGACACACACGGTCCTGTCAGTATCAGTTCACCAGTCGTCCAATCAAGGGCGAGCCCCATGCCCCGTACAATGTGTAGACGTGCGGCAGTTCTTCTCGGAGTGAGCGTTCTAAAATGAGCGCGGGCTTCTGTTTGAACCAAATCTAAAGCTTGTGATTGGTCAAAATGAAATAAAAACCAATGAGGGGTTATTGTAAATTAGTGTGAACCACATGAAATAATGATGAGAGCTTGAAGAGACGCACAGGCTAGAGCTATGCGAGGCGAAGGGAACTCGACGCAGATTCAAGTGCTGGATGGCTCTGCCCTGGTACACTGACACTCATGACCTTGACAATGATATTGATGATACAGCTGACGTTGTTTTGAGACAGAGAGCACTATCGACGGAGCTCAACTCGAGCAAATACGCCATCGATGCGCACAATCGCTCCATTGGAGAGCTCGGCAACTTGTCAGAGGTGCAATCTGCTCTGCAATGCTATCTATCGGTTGGCAATATTGATTTAATGTATTGTTGTACTGCACGTTTTTGCAGTTCCCAAAGCTATGCTCTCTGGACGTATCCTTCAACAAGATCACGTCGCTTCGGAATGTCAGCACGGCCAGAGAGCTACGGGAGCTCAAGATTTACAATAACAAACTCACCAACACAATTGGATTGAAAGCGTACGAGGGTGAGAGATTACTGGAGCTTTTCTCGGAGGCTGACCCTGTCGTGTGTATTTGTACAGCAATTCCAATCTGGAAGGTCTCGTGATGAACGATAACCAGATTGAAGACATCTCCGGTGATTTCTTAGCACTAAGCAGGTTGAAGAATTTAGGGCTCAACGGAAACCGAATCGCGACAGTCCAAAATCTCCGCAGCTGTCGATCTCTGGTGCACTTAGATCTGGGCCGGAATCGCCTGCAGGGTGCAGCTTCAGAGGTTAGTTATTGTGCAACAGTGAAAAAATTTAGCGATTTTTGCATCTGGTGCAAAGCCTGAATAAACACTGATAGTTCATGCGTGATATATACAGGGGTTAGAAGCTTTGACAAATTTGGAGCACCTGAATCTTACGGGAAATCAAATCTCGTCGGTGGGGAATCTTGCTCATCTCACTAAGCTGGGAGAGCTGAATTTGTCTGAAAACAAGCTGTCAACACTGCAAGGCGTGCTGCCTCCGAATTTAGTTGTGCGAACGCTTTATCATCTTGTAAAGAAAGCCAACCGTTTGAGCTAACACAGTTTGTTACACAGGTCCTTCGCATCAACGGGAACCAAATAACCAATTTCAATGGCTTAGTTACGCCTCTAGCCAAGCTCAATGAACTCTATGTGCACGACAACACCATCACGGATTTAGAGATACTCCCAAGTCGCTGCTCACAACTTGAATCTCTAGACCTTCGCAACAACCAAGTTGCCTCGAGCTCACAGATTGCAGTCCTCTCAAAGTGCGAGCTACTGCAAGATATTTGGTTTCAGGAAACCCGTGCTGTTACTCAAGCAGGTACATGAAAGCATGTCTACACCAAGGTCAAAGTAACGACGTACTTACTTTTGTGCTCTTCTTGCGTGAAGTTACCTTATCGATGTCTCAACAGCTCTTCCGGGACTGAAAACGCTCGATATGTTTACAGATGCTCAGCTACATAGTCACCTGGAGAAACTGAAGAACGGGGTTATCTCACAAGATGACCTGCTCAATAGCGCTAGAGCCGCGACTCCATACTTTCGTCCAGGATCTGCAACATCTCGACCTGGTAGTGCGATTGGAAACCGCCCACTAACACCGAGTGGAAGACCTGCGACACCAGATGCTGCGCCTGTTTTCCATACTCCCTCGGCTCGAATTGGTACGCTAAGAAACTTGTATCTAGGTCATGATGGTGTGTGTTGAGCTACATGTCATATACCTGCATTACAGGGAACCTAATCAAGCTGGCGAATCCGTCTGAGCTTGCCAAGGCCGAAGAAGAAGTGCTTGGTCGGCTTCAGAAAATGAAGCAATTGTTACACCGCGTAGACACTTCCACCGAAGAAAAACGCCTCCTGATACAAACGAGAACGCAGGTCTACGCAAAACTGTCAAACGACATGCCTCAGTTGATCTGGCTCCGACAGCTCCGACAGCCAAGAGAAGTGACCCAAGCGACAAGGTGGGAGCCCAATCAAATGGTGACAGTGGTGGAACAGAACTCGCCCCGACTGTACGAACACCCTCGGCATCTATGGATCAAGCTAGCGGCGAAATAAAGCGGCCCCGAAGATAGTTCATCGCGCGAGGACAGTCCAGTCATTAATCAGACGATCATGTGTCGACGCGGGC
Organism: Phytophthora kernoviae; assembly: GCA_008080845.1. Classification (NCBI taxonomy): domain Eukaryota; phylum Oomycota; class Peronosporomycetes; order Peronosporales; family Peronosporaceae; genus Phytophthora; species Phytophthora kernoviae. The sequence continues at coordinate 54,546 of VKKV01000045.1, read as the reverse complement.
ACCGATCCACTCGACTCGTTAATGGGTAACAACCAGCTTGTGATCCCTCGGTCTGTGCGCGGTTGTGAGATAGAGACCCAGACATTATTGCCACCGGCCCCACTTTCAGTTTCGAAGTCAAACTCTCTTCTTCGAGATTTGGAGGCCAAATTCCCGGCGCCGCCAGTAGAAAATCAGCCCCAGCACAATGACAAAGATATGGTGATGACTAAAGAAACGGGTACAGAGGTTGGCAATAATGAGTCCCCATGGGAGCTGGAACGAGACGGCGACGTGATCGAAGCAGAAATGAAGTTATTTCTTCTCCAGCATGCGACGGACAGCTCCTCACCAAACAACAATCAAGACAAATCTGAAGACCACCCTGAAGACGACATTGACCCTGCCAAATTCTGGTCAGATTCTCCTCGGTTAGATCCCATTAAGACAGCGGAGCAGCGCAAACCCCGACTTCATTATCAAAGACCGGATACCAAACTTTCCGGATACCCTCGCGGTCAAGTAGCGCTGACATCATTTGAGCTGCGTACAGGAATACGCGCTTGTAATGCAGTATCATAGTATCAATGCATGGTGCTCGGCGGTCTAGCCTTCCGTACAGCGTTTTCCACGTGTCTAGACACAGCCAACAGTTAGCATAAATCAATTAACTGTCGCAAACCAGGTTGGTTAACCTGAGCTGCCTCTCGACGGCGGTCATCTTCTCATTCAGAATCGTAAGTCGAGTCTTTGCGTTTGTATCTGCACCCACTCAGAACACCACCGAGTTATTATGCATAGTATCAAACCCGACTGCAACTACGAAGCGTACGGAATCGGTTGATAAAGTCCACGACGTCCAGTAGTTGGAGCTGCACGCGTTCGATCTGCTCAGCAGCTGCCCAGTCCTCACGAAGAAGCGATGCTCGCGTTCTGTTTATTAAATGCAGATGGGTAAGGCTCACATACACAGCGGGTCTCACTCGAACACCACGTACGCCATGATCGTTGTTTGCGTCTTTTCAAGATAATTAATTGGATGCGTCAGAGCGCTGTGATTGGCTCAAAATCAGTCCTTGTTGAAGCCGATCGGATACTGACATTCATTCAGCATTCCGCAATGTGGCGCCGTAAAGTAATCCTCGCTCCCCCACTGTATTCTCTCGATAAATGGCGCCGCTATGCGTCCTCTTCAGCCTTCAAGCGGGACGAGTACAAACTGTTTATTGACGGAAAATATCTGTCAGCATCTGGGGACGCTCGTCTGGCAGTGGAGAACCCAGCGACGACAGAACGAATCGCGTGGGTCGCCAATGCTACGGATGAAGACGTCGATCGCGCTGTAACCAGCGGACAACGCGCCTTCAAGAAGGAACGTGGTCTCAGGCATCAACTGCTGATCGCGCTAATGTCCTCAACGGTATCGCAACAGCGCTACGTAAGCGGATCCCGGAGTTCGCAGAGAAGGAAAGTCTACAAACAGGTCGACCGATTCGAGAGATGCGAGCACAACTTACACGCATCCCAGAGTGGTTCGAGTACTTTGCAGCTCTTGCAAGGACGGCGGAGGGCTCGATCCCGCCGTTTTCAGGGTCGTACGTTAACTATGCACAGCGATTGCCACTGGGAACTGTCGGATTGGTGCGAGAAGCGCTGCGGAAACTTTGTGAGTGGATTCTGGCACTGAACTTGTATTATGATGGTGGTTGTGAATGGAATAGATCACGCCGTGGAATCATCCGTTGCTGATTGCAGTGAAGAAGTTGGCACCAGCTTTGGCAGCTGGCAATTCTGTCGTTGTAAAACCATCAGAGCTAGCGCCGCTCACTGTGGTGCAGCTTGCGGAGTTGTGTCACGAGGCAGGACTGCCTGCTGGAGTGTTTAATTGCGTCCCTGGTCTCGGAGCTGTTGCTGGACAGGCACTTGCGGAGCACTCGATGATCAAGAAAATTGACTTTACTGGTGGCACAATTACGGGAAGGTGCGTCGCTGCGGCAGCCGGTGGAAACCTTGCAAGTGCAACCATGGAGCTTGGTGGAAAAGCGCCGATTGTCGTTTTTGATGACGTGGACGTGAATGAAGTGGTGAATGGTGCAGCATTCGCATGCTTTATTGCAAGTGGCCAAACGTGTGTCACAGGTGCGCGTTTGATCGTGCATGAAAGCATCTTTAATGAGGTGGTGGACAAGCTGGTGGCCAAGGTACGTTCGATCCGCCTAGGGGACCCCATGAGTGACCGAACGCAGATGGGAACCATCATCTCAGAGCACCACCTTCTGCGTATTCACGCTATGGTGGAACGAGCGAGAAAGCTGGCGCAACAGTGCGCTGTGGAGGACGTCGTGCCCCAGATCTGAAGGCGCGTGGAGATGCAATTTTGCTACATTGACCTTATCATCAAAACTAACCCAGATGCCTTTTTCATAGGGATACTTTTACGAACCGACTGTGATTACAGATGTAACCTCTAACATGGAAGTTGTCCGGGAAGAAGTGTTTGGCCCCGTGGTTGCCGCATATTCCTTCAAGGTGCGTGTGCATTCTTTCAACCTCGACACACCAGCGGTATTTTGTACTAAAACTCAGTGTGACTTGGCTCCAGGATGAAGCCGAAGCTATTCGACTTGCGAATGACTCACCTTTTGGTCTTGGAGCAGCTGTGTGGACTAACAGCATTAAGCGGGCGCATCGTGTAGCTCACTACTTGGAGGCCGGAATCATTTGGCTCAATGATCACCATCGCAACGATCCGTCAAGTCCGTGGGGAGGCGTTAAGGATAGTGGCGTGGGGTGAGCTGGCCTAGCTTGTATATATCTGAGTGCCGATGCCTAACCGTGATGCTGCCTGTTACACTGTGAATACCGAACTACAGGAGGGAAAATGGTCTGGAGGCTTACAGATCGTACACTCAAGTGAAAAGTGTGATTGTGGGCTTCGGTAACGAGAAGTTCGACTGGTTCGTCGACGACATAGTTCGCTACAGTTGATTGTTCGGTGGAGAGATAGTAGTCACACGAGTGCTACCAACCTGGCACAAAGGAAAGCCAAATAAAAATTTAGCAAGTTGATCCGGTGTCAGAATTGTTTCTTCAATTCGCGGCAGTTCTAGAACTATTTCCCACGCACGTTGTCATCATGGTCGTTAACTGTCGAAATACGGAGATTGCTATGGTCCCTGATCGTTTCGTAGAAAAGTCGGCAGAGAAATACGAACCAACCGAATGATTCATGTGTATAACAAGTGGTGCTGTCTTTGCGTAGGATGTCAAGAGCACTGAGACGGCGTATTCGTCATGGAGACGAATCGTCGAGCGAGCTGATGCTTCGCTCTCGTAAAGGCGACGAATTCATTGCACGCCCTCGTCACCGAGATGAGTCGTCAAGAGAATTGGTGTCCATGAACGGGAGTCTATCATCTCTGTTTCCTCATTTGAATGGGATTGGCCGAAGGCTCTGCATGGTAGTGCTGAGCGTGACCCACTCCGCAATATTGGTTGAACGGGATACCTGAGTAGGCATTGCATCTAGAGGAATCTCACAGATACTAACCGTAATGTGCTCTTCGTGGATGGTTGCTTTCTTCGATGGGGGCTTGAATGTCTGCATTCGAGGTGACTGCGGGGACGTACTACCGTATTTGGAAGTAGGACATCGACAATTCTGTAAGGAACAACAGGTCGCTACGATTCCACAAATCCCGGATCAAGTGAAGACGCGTGGCCTCCGCGACACCGATATAGACTCAGCCGTGCGGAGTTTGCTCCCCACAAAAATCGGGGTGGAAGCAATGGCACGTGGGGAAGTGCACAACCATAGACAGAAGGTAATGGAGAAGATTTGCATGTCATTTTTGGACGAGATGGCATGATATTTTTTTGTCGAAATGACTTTTTTTTGCCGTTTACACTACCTTAGCTGGTTGGATCCAATGGGTGCTTCTTCTGCTGGACGATACGGAAGAAGGCGGCCACACTCTCGGATGCTCTGTAACAGAAATTGCAATCGTATTAGACATGACACGAATAGCAAACTTCTCTCAAGAATGTACCTTTGGCAAGCCTCTGAGCACGCAAAGTACTGCTCTTCCGACAGAAGACCTACACCAAAATCGCGATAATTGAATGAAACAGTGTCAGTTGTGTAATATCATGCAGATCGCGCTTCATAGTTGCGCATACCGTTGGTGATGCACGTCAACACGCCATCGCTCGAACTGGAGCGCGCAGTAGTGACCCATGAGACAGCTTGCTGCATCATCCAAACACAATACAGACTTGTTTTAATATCACCGTCGAATCGTCACTCAACCAGTTAACCATTCATGCTGCGTTTACCTCTTCTTCTACTGATGTCGGATCCAGGTACATGTTGCCGTCTGGGAAGATCCCGCACGATGTAGCCGTGACGACGGCGAGCATCGGGACTCCTGCATCCAGAAGCGCCAAACTCACAGCATTGATTGCAACTGCTAGAAGGTGCTGGTCACAAAATTAAAAGAAAACACACACAATTCCAGAAAAGGTCAAGGAGGACTAACAGGCAACAGCAATAAACGCCATTGATACATGCATCGATCAATTCACAATGCAGCTGCAATGTAATAACAACATAGAGTGGAAAGGATATAGAGCCATTGTCTTCGATGACTTGCACCACGATGCTGATGACGGCGCGTGGGAAGTTGTCGGTGAGCACAATCGGTGTGAAGGTCTCACGGATGATCTGTTCGTATTCCTTCTCCTTGGACGCTGCAACAACAAATATATTCACATAAACTGCATAAATAATAATAAAACACTTTAAATAAAAATCCAATGTAAAAACGCACTCATGATGCCCTTTTCCAGTTTAAAACACACGTCCAGTGTAGCCTTTTCGACGTGTTCGCTGCGCCAATTCCGCGCTTGTCCTGGGCCGTACACTGCAGCCAACACGGTACTGCTGCCATGCGACATTCGGGCAGATCCATCTGCACGGAAAAGAGCGCCTTGTTCCGATGCAAAGGCCGCAGCTCGTTGCCAGCACGGCCATCCTGTCGCTGCGAAATCGTCGCCACCATTGCTTCCAATTGCAGTTTGTATCAACCGAACTTACTGTTTGGCTAAACTGCACTTCGCACTTAGTGAAGTTGTAAGTTCACTAAGTACGTTTATGTGCATTACACATTCAGCAACCCATACTGATTCTCGATCAACTACAGTAACATGGCGTGGAGGTCGTCGGCCGCGGCGCCGCCTGCGCCGCCTGCGCTGGTACCAGCACCCCCTTCGGCCATGACAGCCAACAATGCTCTCTTTCTGATCGGTATGCTGCTATTTCCACCTCTCTGGTCTACTAATTCCTCCTAGAAACGACGTTCTATCATTTTTAAAACTGACTCAATTCTGATTAATTCCTACAGTCTTCGGGATGTTCCTCATGGCGACGCTCCTTCCCGTTCTAGTAGCGACTCTATTCCGTCTTGCAGTTCTACTGACTGCTGTGCTGCTCGCTGCAGCAGCTACCAACCCATCGGACCAATCGTTCGCCATGTGGCTGAACGACCAGAACGAGCCAGCAGATTTCGTCCCTGACAAGTCTCTAGGAGTCTCCAAATGGGTCTCAGCCATGTACCAGACAGCCAAGGCGTTGGTCTGCAATGAGCCACTCACTTGGCGGTTCTACAATGCACTGGTCTTCAGTGTAGCCTTCGTACCGTCGAGAGAACGCTTCGCCTTTGGGGTCTTTGGCACGTGGCGATGGGCTGACGAGTCCAGTGACTATATCAAGGCTCTGTGTCGTGCTCCGTGGGTGAAGAAGGTCTCACGTGGTGGTAGTGACTCTAACATTGAGAGATATCTCATGCATGGACCCAGTTCAAATGTTGAGCGAGAACGGATCGCTCCGACGACGAAAACTTGGAAGCTCTACAGGGTTTCAAGCCACAACTGACGGCTCGGAAACAGAGTCGCATCGTCATATTCGTGCCAAGGCTTTGCAGTGCAAAGTGAAGAAGGACTGGAAGAATGCTGCGGTGTACTTTCTGGAGGCAGCGAGAGCCACTGGCGCCACGCTAACAAAAATGAATTACGAGCTGGAGGCAGCGTGGTGCGTATTGGAACAAGCGGACAGAATTCCAGGCCAGCAAAGTGAGCTGGTTCGCAACATTCAAAGTGTGCGAAACGTTAGCGTCGGCTGGATACTTTGATGAAGCATCTCGTGGACTGTCAGAGCTAGCGTTGCGGCTTAAGCGTCGATTCCCGCTAGATTGCAAGAAGACGGACTTTGCCAAGGAAGTGGCGGCTCTATATGTGCAAGCTAAGAATATTGCGGAGGCTGGAGGAAGTGTACACAGCGCTGCAGAGAATGGTTCGCGGGCAGCACAGATTTATGCTGACGCTTGCTTGTGGGCACTTGCGGAGGAGTGCTTTCAAGCAGTTGGAGATATTCGACGCGGTAATGACCAGATGGAGCTCGCAAATGAGGCATACGGCAATGTTGTTCTCTGCCGTTTAGGTCAGCTAGACATGGCTGGTGCAGAAGATATGCTCAACCGATTCGCCGAGTATATGGGTGAGAGGCATCAGGCAAGCGACATGGATATTTTTCTTTCGAGTCTGCTGAAAGCGTGCAACAAATGGTCGCCACAGATCCTAGAGACAGCGTCCAAGCGCTATGGCTCAGTGCACAGCTTGGCTCCATGGCAGGTACAGATTTCCGCGTGTTTGTTGGTTGAGTGTCGTGTTTGTGGTGTCTGACAATTTTGAAATTGTAGTGCAAATGCCTCGCCAACCTCAAGGAGAAGATAAACAGCTCTGACTTGCGGTAAGCCCTTACTGCTAGAACGCGAAATTCTCAGAAGAGTGGTAAACAGTTGAACAGAAGACGAAGGCATGAAGACAAGGACTCTTAGTCATCTTTTGTTGAAGAGGTGAACATGCCCGCCCACTTCCTTGACGCGTCAAACGTGGGCTATCTAGCAGGTGTCTGAGGATATGACCGTAGATCACACTCGTAGACGGCTGAATTTCGATGTTGAAGAGCTTGTCAGTTGACTGCTTTGGCTGTGCGGTATATAGGTCTGGATCTGGCAAGTGACTCTTGGTGGCTGGAAACGTTGGAAACGCTTTCTGTAGTGGTGTCTCTAGGCCGTGAGCGAGTTGTCCTGAATGGTGTTCTTGCACCGATGGACCCCGAGCTAAAACGTCGTCCTTTGTTTTACGACGTCCGGCCAACTCAGCAGCGACCACCGCTGGGAGTGGTTACCCAAGGGGAGAGCGAGATCCTACAGCGCAGGAGTCGAAATATCCGGCATGTAAGTGATGACAACAAACGTGAAGTAGAAGAAAACGACACTTGTGGCGATGATCCGGTTCTACCCGCCGGCGCACTTCCTGTGGTGTTTAGTCCACGTCGAGTGAAAAGGGCATACGTTCCGGCCCCTCCAACACGCCTCAGTACTTCCACTGGAAGTCACGGCCGATGGTTCCATTGAAACCATCACCTGCACACCACCTGGTAAACCACGGGTATCTACCCCAACCGTGATATCTCCGAGTGCGCAACGGCGGCAGAACACCTTGCAAGCGCTCGTCGGCAACCGAAGTCCACAGTTGCCAGAGAATGATGCTCTGAAACCCAGAGGGGACAATGAGCCCGAATCGATTGTTGCTCCGTGGGAAGAGGAACGCGCTGCGTCCGTCGCGATTCCTGCTATTCCAGAGAGTAATTTTACCTCTTCGACGGCCCAGCTGTGCCACAGCCAGGACTTACAAATCCAGCGACATTTTTAATGCCTGCCACATTATCGATGCCGCCATCGCCAGAGATATCATCTACGGCCCACCAAGATATTTCCTGCCTAACCACCCCACTCCGCCCGCAGAGCGAATCCACCTCTAGAGTTATAAGAACCTCTGCCGATTTTATACGTGCATCCGTTAGGCCAGAGAGCTCAGAAGCCTCCGGAACTGGCGCGCGAGCTGGTTCATTCGACCCCCGGCCATTATCGCCTGGTATTCAGCTCCGTATTCAGTCGTTATCACCACCCTCCCTGTCGTCGGAGTCAACTGAACAAAACCAGGAAAACAACCGTCTTCGTTCAGCTGACAGATCCAAGCTATTAACTTTATTCAAGACCCCCACAGAGGAAGGAATGTCAGTTGTCGAAGCTGAGCCAGAGTCTTCTAAACTGGAGCGCGTTGGTGACTCGCTTGCTACTCCAATTGTTCTCCGCAAAGCTGAAGGCCAACAGCCACAGGAGCAAGTGTTTACAAAGCATGTACTACGCGGCGTCATCCTCCGCAAATATCTAAACGTGAGCAATATTGTGCGGAAACTTCGCGAGACAGAGCAAAATGTGCTACGTCCGCCCTCAAATACACCAGTAGGTGGAAGTTTAGGGAAAACGCCGTCGTTGCTACCTGCAAGCCTCCAAAAAGGGTCGGTAGAGTGCGTTACAAGTGATGCCGAAGGTGATGGTAGGGAAATGGAGAGTCAACAACACTTGTTCACCGATTAGTGTCGGTAGATAAAGCTATCAGTGAGGCCGCGCATCGGATACGTATGATGACCAATGCGAGTATACCAGTAATGGTCGCGCAAAATCTCCCCAGGGACACATCATTGCGAACCACTGGGGAAGGAAAACAGCTCCTACACACTTCAAAGGATAAAACCGATAAAGCCGATAAAGGAGAGAAACTACAACAGCGGCAGCCGCCGAGTTTACAAGAGAGTGAAGATGGATTGAGCGCCATCCCTGTGCGCGCAAAGCTGGACCTGACATCAAGTAATGTTCTACGGATTTGCCGCCATGTGATCGCTAAACGAGCGATGAAATCATTTTTACGCCAAGAATTGTCGGTGATTACACAGACTGAAGCAATGCTGCGAGATGACCTAGTCTTGCAGCGTCGTCCAGCCTCATCCATTAGTAGTCGCGGAATGGATCGGCACCGTACTGGTAGCTCAAGATCAATGACAGCTGATAATCGCACCCCGATCAAAGCCTTTCCCTCCGAGTTGGTGGACAGTCTAATGGTTTACTTGAAGGAAGGCGATCAACACATGACTGTGGACGAGTTGTTCCTGAAAGCTCTGCTGTCAGAGTCGGAGAAGGATTGGAAGCGTGCAATTTTGTTGGCTTCAGCTTGTGTGGTAGTCGATCGCGAGTTTATTTTGGCGGCGCTACTTCGAGCACGCTGCTGTCGTCGACTTGGATTATGGACACAGGCAATAAAGGATCTGAGCCATGCACTGATGTTGCGCCCAGAAGACCAGCGGCTCTTTCTACTGCGGGCTTGCCTGTACAGCAAAATAGGGGACTCTGAGAGCGGTCTAGCCGATGTGAACCGTGCATTGAGGCTGCACCCACAATATACTGACGCTTTACTGCTGCGTGCTGATATTTTTCATCACCAACGTGCGGTGAGTGCGGCCCTGCAAGACCTGACGTCCGTATTAGCTCTAGACCGAAGCTGCTGGAGAGCGTACTATGATCGTGCCACCCTGCGGTTGCGTGCCATCGAGGGCGACGAACAAAGTCTCGTGTACCACTCGGAGCACATGCGGTATGAAAAACTATTGGCAGTCATTATCCAAGACTATGTGAACGCATTGCACAAGGGCTGCATGCTGGTAGAGGTCGTGGAGACAGTCGGCGATCTCACTGTTCGGCTTCTTGAGTTTACGGGGATGCAACCGTGCTGCGTCAAGTCATCCAGAACCTCACGCGACTACTGCATTTGCTAATCCTTGACCCAAGCAATTCACTCAGTAAACCGTGGACTCCGGGCAGCTTTGGTACAGAACCCTCGTCTAGACCGGGTGAAACGTCCTCGGTGGAGCGCGATCTTCTTGTGGCAGCCATTCACGCGCAGCGGGGCGACTTTATGTGCTTTCAAACGACAAAGCCAATGCACTAGCAGACTTTGATCATGCTGTGGTGAGGGAGTATCATTATCCTGTCGCACATTTCTATCGAGGCGCCTTCGCGACTCTACTTCTTGCCAAGGACCCCAATGCTACAGGCAGGGATGCAGACTCTGCGGCTGCTCACCATACTAACAATATGCAGCACCTCTCGCGGTGCCTTTCCCTCGATCCAACGATTGCAGGTGCATACACTGTGCGCGGTGCGCTGCACTTACGTGATCTGCGCTTCAATAATGCGTTGCAAGACTTCAAAGCTGCTGTCGCTACAGATCCAACACTGTCAGAGGTCTGGTTGCAAATCGCTTTGGTGTACTTAAACCACTATCACGATAGTGAGGAGTGCATTAAAGCTTGTACTAGCGCGCTCACCAACGACACCAATCTATCCCGAGCGATATATCTGCGTGGCGAAGCGTATACACGCCAAGGGAATTTGGCTTCAGCGCTCCGCGATTATACCCGGCTTACGAGAGCTCAACCAAACGATCGGTGGGCGCACTGCTGCGCGGCCGGCTTCAACTACAGCTTAAGCTGGTGCGACCAGCTCTCTACAGTTTTATCTGCTTCATGGAGCAACATACCACGGAGCCTCCGGCAAACTTACAAAGTGCGCAGACCCTAGGGGAGATCAAGACCACCGTTGAGTCTAGGGCCAAAACTGAGAGTGGAGCGCTGTTACTTTGTGGACGGGCATTTCAACTCCTCTCGCGGTTCCAGAGTGCGGTGCGTGCGTTCGAGGAGGCTGCAGCAGAAAACCCGACAAGCGAGAACCTTGTTCTGTTGTCCGAGTCGTTGCATTCAATGGGAGATACCGAAAACTCGTTGCGCGTGAGCGATAAAGTCGTGAGTGCGGATCCAACCAGCTTCCGAGGACATGCGCGTCGTGCCCAATTGCTTGTATCCGTGGGTCAGATCGCCCCTGCTAAGGCTGAGTACGACAAAGCTATTGCGCTGGCACCGAAGGAGGGGCGCTTATACTACGAACGAGGTGTCGTACAAATACAGCTGTACATGCGGTGGCGAGTAGCTTACCAGGCGAATTTTTCTTCATCTTCTACAGTGACAAGCACTACACAGACGATGTCTCGCTCGCCGTTTGCACCGCGGCTCAAAGCCCACGATGTTGAAAAAGACTTGGGTGCGGAGGCTATGAAAGATGAAGTGCTGGTGCGCAAAATGATGAAGCAATTCTATGTGGGCAGCATCACCGATTTATCCAGCTGCATTCGGTTGGAACCACTACTCGCGGACGCGTACGTAGACCGCGCTGAGCTTAACGCACTTGACGAGGAATTTGGGCGTGCCTTTCGGGACTTGGAGAGCGCTACTGAGCGACAACCTAAGTGTGCTCGTGCGCACGTGAGTCTGGGTGTACTCAAGTGTCATTTTTCTGCATATGCCGCCGCCATCGAGGACTTCGACAAAGCTATCAATTGTGAAACATCGATGACGCCGGAGATGCGTGCATACGCATTTTTGATCGTGGTGTTGCATACCAAAAGCTTGAGCTGTGGTCTCAAGCCGAAAAGTCCTACAACGAAAGCATTGCATTGCTCGGGCGAGGGCGTGACGGGGCTACACATCGTAATCGTGCAATCGTGCGTTGCCACCTAGGGTCCTTTGACGATGCGCTGGAAGACTTGGAAGAAGTTCAATACAACGCTCCAGATGACGAGGAGCTCCATGGAGCCCTAGGGTTTGCGCTGCTGCAGCTCAATCGATACGAGGACGCTGCCAAGCATTTTGCAGCCTATGGACGGCTCGGTCGGGACACCTATGTCGACAGCGGGAATGCCTATTTCAATTTGGCCACGAAGAGTGAAACACACTTGCAGCAGGTGCAGCATGCGGCTTATCTTCAACAAGCACGACGCTTTTATCTGCGAGCTGCACGATTGCAACCGTCAAATGTTGACATCCGCCTTAACCTAGCGAACTGCCTGCGGAAGGAGAACGCGTTGCAAGCAGCCATCACGCAATGCGACACTATTGCGCTTCAGCAGCCGCTCAACCACGCGTGTCTGGAGAGTAAGGCGCTTGCGCTGTTTCAGCTTCCTGGCCGACGTGCTGTCACCGATGCTGTTGCATGCATGGATGCTGCTGTACGCACATGCGTTGCGTCCTCCGCTAACTTGGGGAACATCTTCAACGCCTTCACGAGTGGTACCATTCACCGCAATGCGCTGGAGCGGAAAACTATCAGTCGCAATGCAGCACGGCTGAATCCCAAAATGGTCGTGGATCTGCCCTCGCCAAGCGCTGGTAGCAGCATCGCTAATATTCTTGCAGGACTGCTCACAGAAATGGAGAGCTCTGCCTCTAATGTGCATCTCACAGGTTCCCACGAGCAAATGCTCGCGCTATACATGCTGAACCGTGGCGTTATGCTGGAAAAGCTGGGGAATCTTGACCGGGCTCGCCAAGACTACAAGGATGCCTTCCACTTTGACCCACTGTCAGTGCACGTGCAAGTATGTCTAGGCACACTCAGTCTTCGGGAAGGCAAGTTCGAGCAGAGTGCAGCCGAATTCCAGCGGGCACTGGAGCTGGACCCGTCCTCAGGTGTGGCGCATCTCAATGTTGGTGTGGTGTACTTGTACCGCAACAAGTTGACCGTCGCACTCACCCACTTCGACACTGCAATTACACTCCTCCCGCACTGTAGCTATGCATACGCGAACAAAGCTGTGACACTTGCCCGTAGTGGAAATTTGCCAGGAGCTGAGCTTTACTTCAAGCGTGCGATCGAGGAGCTGCCGTCTCGGAAGGAGTTTTACCTGGCGCACGGTAAGATTATCGCTCAACAAAAGCGTTTGCACGATGCGATGGTCAACTTCTCGACCGCGCTATTCCTCGGGTACGATGGCAAGCTGTAGGTAACCGCTACTCGTTTTGACAAACACTTTGGACTAAAATATTTGTAATCCTAGCTCACTTGGAAGAAAGTAGTGTTGGCCCAGTTTTCATTGTGCGATGCTTTCAAAGACATCCTGTTGTGGCGTTTGAATCTCCTCTGGCTGTTGTTTTGTGTGTTGTCTTGGTATCATCACTCTGAACCTGTTCAATGGCCTCAACTTCCGTAAACGAAGTCGGTACAAATGCACCGTCCGGGGAAGGTGAACGTAATTGCCACAGATCCTCAGTGTCGTTATAATCGAAGCACGATTGGCTCGGGTCAATTGGCAGCACCGAAGAACCAACAGATTCCTCAAGTGGTTTCACATCCACAACACCCTTGCAGTCGTCGCAGCATTCACACCCTTGGGAGTTCATTGCAGCTCTCGTCGTCCCGTCACATTTTCCTTTGGTACCTCCAGATACTTCCTCTCTACAAGGCGAGGCTGTTGGGTCCTCACTCTCATCAGTATCCGTCTCTTCATCCCAGCCGCTCTTGGCACAACTTTCACTTCGCCACCGCACGATTCCTACTCAATGCGAGGTCTCCTCCCCAGAACCCGTCGCCTACTTAGTGGTGGACGTAGTGCACTGCTCCGTCTCATGATATCAACTTTTGTCTTTTGCTTGTCTTTAATTTCGGTTACAGATAACCCCGTCACTTGGTTTGGCTCTGGCCTTGTTGGTAAGGTTAGAAGATCTGGTAATCCACTGTCTTCGGCTTGCTTATTGCGAACTTCTTGAGTCACCGATAGATCCGACACATCGGACGGACTGCTAAGTAGAATTGTAGTGGGTTTAGTCTCCTTTGGAGGCTTTTACAGTCATTTTGTACTTGGTTCTTGGTTTTGTCTTCACTATGTCCAGTATTGGCGTCTTGGGGCGACACGAGACGACGGCGACGAGCAGGAGAGAGTTCTGTGTCGTCGGTACGACGGCGCTTGCGTCCTGGAGTTTGAGGGCATTGGGTAATCTCGTATGATGGAGACGAAGTCATCCTTGTATTGGTCTTGTATTGGTCTGTTGGTGGCGAGCCCTCTTGTATGAAGTCAGTTCCAGCAGGGAGAACTGCGACGTGCTAGGATAACTACTTCAAGTTAGCAGCTGAGCATACAATTTTTCAGTGAAAGCGCCCTGGGGTACAAATGGGTGCCATTATTTGTCAATTTGTTTAAAACAAATATATTTATAGTTTGAGTAAAGTTCATACTGTATGAAATCGTAATATATTACACTACATGCTATGAAACCTACATCTGCTACAACTGTGACAGCAAAGTGAAATTCTGATGCCGTGATGTTATCATAGTTGACCGAAATGGTGTGCGAATCTAACCGGAATTGACTTGGGCTCAGTATGCTGCGAGCTTAATGGGGCAGATTCACATCAAATGTGATAATCCGCTATCACTCCTCGACGGTGACCTTTTGTCAGCGTCACAATTCAATATAGCGTGAGGCCGAAGAGAGATCTCGATGATTCAAAAGCAACAACTTTTCATCGGCAGCGATAACAAAATCGATTCGGGCGTATGCTACGCCGTGTTATCAACGCTTTGAGCGAGGAGGAGATAACAATATTGAGCTGCAATCCGAACGACACTGGCACGCACAGTCTACGCAAATGTAGTAGTTCGTATGCCCTTGGACAAGTGAATGGTCCTACTCCTGTGTAGGGTTACCTGCGCGCGGTCCAGAGTCTTGGGAAGCTAAAGGACCGATACATCCACTTTGGAGAAGGAGCGGATGAGCTTTGCGGCAAAATGATTGCTGATTTGCCGTTCAATTCTGAACATTTTGGTGTGCTGCCACCGCACTTCCCACCCGCGGTAACGAACAAAATGACCATTTCTTACTGGAATGAATTCGTGAGTGGCTTCGCTGACTATCCACGCGGTGTAAGATCAGCATTTCCTTTTTATTGACGTCACTTATTCACCACGAACAGTATCTACGAACCACACTTAGTTCAAGTCATCCCATTTTTAAGGCAAGAGTGTTTTCAGCAAATCTACTTCTGGAACAACAGCGCGGTGCTACGGTATTGGCAATAGGTTTCTCACCAATTTGTGGAATGAAGGCAATGGGAATACCAGCGCATCTTGCAATCGCAATGCTTATAAAAGAGCTAAGATAAGAGATTGCCAATTTTCACACTGAGGTAGGCCAGCTCAAGTCTAATGTGACAACCAACTACCCGACAATGTCGCCGAGAAAGTGGTTACCGAGTTAAGACAACGTTTTATTGTTGACGGAGTGGCCCCGTATCGCTTCACGATCTTGCTAGTCTACGAGCCGATATTGCTAAGGAATCTCGCTGTGCAATTTGCGCCATCCAATTACCCTGCGACATTGTAAGCACAAGTTCCAGCGTTGAGCAACCGCCCGAATGGCGTTCATGGCAATGGGGTGATGGTCGTATTAATCATGCTGTCCCAATAGGCTGGGAGTTTCCAGCTCGGTCAAGTGTAAAGGTGATGTGGAATTTATGGCTTTTCGGTGACAAGGACACTGTAATCAGGCCGTACAAGCTGCTCTCCAAGCAGCACGATATAAAACCACAACACAATGCGGCACTCACGCGTTCGAAAAGTGATGCAGTACATGAATCGTCTCGTAAAGAAAGCTGCAGTCTTGCCAGCTGGAGTGACCAACATTTCTGCACTACAACTTGCCACGGCCGATGAAGTGTTCGACCTCGTCTTCAAAACGATGCTATCGCAACTTTACACCACGGCCCCAAAGAGAGCAGAGGAGCTGACATGCGGAACGATCTACAATCGGCTGTGCAAATATCGGCAGACAGAACAAAGTGTTTAAGATCGTAGTGTACCAAATGAAATCGTTGTGAATGTATGACACGCATGTTCATCTGAGACTACGACCATCCAGCCAATCCAAACGTACCATTCATTGTGAGCTGATTCCTATCACAGTTGCAGTCATTATATACATTAAAAAATGCACCGATTGTGCACGCTAAATATTAGTTTGTCGCGTTAAATAATGTAAAAACGGATCCAGTGCGCAATCTTGGGCAGTCCAAGTTGGCATTCCATGATTGCGTGCGCCGCGTATTCTCTACAAATCTGATGTAGAACAAATACCACGAGCGGAAAAAATGAGTGTACAATACAAACGCAATCCTATTACTACTCCTTAGGCCTCTGTTCTCTTCTCCTTGTGTGCGCTGCTTGTGAGACTGAGGCCTATTTTATATGCACGCGACTTGAGCTTGTCCTACACTGCCAACTCCTCGTCACACAATATCAACTGTGCACGTCGCGCCTTTGCCTTCACCTGTGTTCGTTGGGAAGCTGCAATGCCCAGGATCTCCATTCACGAGCAGCAGATCCGGAGGCATATTACAACAATAACCACCGACTCCTACAGTAACACCCGAAGTGATTGGCGACCGTGCAGACGACAGCAAAAGATGGGCTGCATGCCTCATCCCAAGGGCTTGTGAAGAGAGGTGTCGTGCATTGCACACAGGGGCTAATGGCTATGACCCACAAACCTGGTAAGCAGATCAACATTGGGCTACAGGACACCAAAGGCAACTCGCCATAAACCTACACGACTAAGGAGAATACTTAATGTTACCAGTATGGTAGGCTTTTTGGATGACTGAAAGTTCACACAAATGTGTTGACATTCACAAAACTTAACAATGAAAATTGCTACTCATTAAGTATCAACTCCATCGAACAACACTGCACTTACTGAAAACTCAAATGAAAGCACATCTTTCAGTGACTGACTGACAGAACGATACCTACACGCGATTTCACCTCCTTCCGGCGGAACTAAAATTTGTAGCGAGACTTGATGTGCTCAAGGACACGACGCAGCATCCAGCCGTCACTGTCAGTGATCGTCGGGGACGAACCTGCCATCATGATGCAGACCGGGAAATCCTGGGAAGGCTGATCGGTGGGCTCGTAGAAGTCTGGGAGACCAAATCCATGCCCGATTTCGTGCGCCACGATTGTCAACTGCTCACCGTCGATAGATGCCAGCATGTTCTCTGCGTCAACACGCTGACCCCAATCTCCTCCTGCACCGCCGCCCTGGCCCAGGGTGGGCCACAGTGACATGTCAAATGGCGTCCCCTTGCACGCGCTTGTGTCTGCAGAGGCCACTTGGCCCAGGTGTTTGTAGCAATCGTCAGGGCATTGGGGTACGCCTTCGACATCCTTGACTCCTTCGTAAATGGTGCCGAGAGAATCGTCGCTCCAATCGAACAGAGAAGCATCGCGCGTTGCCCAACCCACGATCTTAACGTCGATCGTCTCGTACGGCCAGCAATCGTAACCGATCAGCCAGCGGTTCCACGCCTTGAACTGGCGATTGAGCATCGCTTCGAACTTGGACGCCATAGTCTTCTCCAGTTTGTTGGTGCTATCCCAACGAACGCAGTAGTTTAGCGATCCATTATTGGTCACGAGCTGGTCGAAGATGTAGTTCTTGAATTGTGGGACGTATTCACTCATACGCTTGTCCCAGACCCAGTCAACCTCGTCAGTTTTGATGTACGTATCGGGGTCCCCGACGACACACTGACCACTAGCGGAGGTGACATCACCAAAGGCGGCTGCCCGCTGATGTCTGACGACGACGGCACAGAGGGGGTCGAACCCCCGCGGAACTCTGCGTCGGGAGCGAGCCGTCGCTAGAGGTGGTCGCTCCCCCGTGGAACCCTGCGTCGGGAGCGAGCCGTCGCTGCTGGATGCCACTGAAACACTCGTTGGGGTAGGTTCGGTGACCTCTGGTGTCTCTGGCTGTTGAGCCGGGGCATCCGTCGTTAGCTCCGTCGGGGAATCGGTCGCCGGGGCGTCCGTCGTTATTTGGGTCGGTGCGTCCGTCGTGAACACTGCTTCTTCGGTAACCGCAGGGGAGCCGACGTCTGGAGTCTCGGGAGCAAACGTGGCCGCTATCTTCGGGTAGCACTTGGCACCCGATGCGACCGAGCTGAATGCCGCGCATGCAACAACCGCAGCAGTGACCGCTAGCCGTCGTGTCGAAATTCGTGCTTGACGCGGCGCCATGGTAAAGGTATTGGCGATGGTAGACGATTGCAAAACCAACAATGCCGGTTGCCAAAGGCGTGGAGAAATGTCCGTACACTTTCTTAGCTTTGAAGCTGTGCATGATCAGCTAGGTTGGACCATTTCTGCGCAATAATGTTAATTTTGGTGACACATAATATGTATTATATTTCAATGAGCTCAGAATAAGCACAATTGACACCATGCTTGAAAGTACAATTAGTACAATTAACCACTATTGGTAATTTCCGAACAGCGCAAAGGAGATTATTAAACGGGTTTTAACCTCCATGCGAACAGCAAAATTTCATGAAAGTGTTGCCTTTAGTATAATGGGCTAACACACGCACTGACGTGGACCAGAGGACCACCGGCGCACGCTACCAAAACAGTTTTGTTGCTATTCTGTACATGCTGGTGCTAGGACAAATTACGATAGGTTGACCAAGAGTTAACAATACGGTGTTCATTCAAACGGGATAACCCTATC
Source organism: Phytophthora kernoviae (assembly GCA_008080845.1). Taxonomy (NCBI): domain Eukaryota; phylum Oomycota; class Peronosporomycetes; order Peronosporales; family Peronosporaceae; genus Phytophthora; species Phytophthora kernoviae. The sequence goes on along the minus strand of VKKV01000045.1, from coordinate 36,215 downwards.
TTCACAATGTTACAACCACTAACATGGGTCATCGAGGCATAACACATGCACTATGGTAATAGGACATCACGCATCTCTTGACGTGTATCATGAGCGACGATTTACTGCCAGTTGCTGCTGAAGCAATGCTACAGATACCTTGGTTATTGAGTCAGCTTCCTACAGTAGAAGTCGGTCATGGATTGTGAGCCGCAGCGTGACTTCCTGAGAGGCAGCCGTGGCAATGTCTTTGCTTGAAGTACGCGCCGGTCCTTGTCAGAGCCACACCTTTACATGTGCATCGAAAAAACAATTTTGACCCCTATTTTCTGTGCTTGTAAATAAAAGCACTCTAAAGCGTGCGGTCTTATAGGACCACATAACTAGAAGGTTGATAAATACACGATAACATCTTGTGGGTTTAGACTGTCGTTGCAGCGAATAGCACACTGGAAAAACACGCAGCTCATCGAATGGAGAGGCCGCAATTTCGTTTGCGGTTGTTCAAGGTGATAAAAAGATATTGTTGTGAATAAGGTATACATGCATTGGCAAAGCAACCATGTCTCACGCACAATACTCTCTAAAGCACTGTATATGTAGCGCGAAGGCCCGTCGTTTGAGCAATCCTAGGTAAAAACCTTGACTATCCCGCGATGAAGGTTGCGCCAGCGGGACCATGGTCCCTCAAACGAGAAACGAGTGCGCGAACTTGTCACCTTGTTGTGGGTTTTGTTGAAGCTGAAGACCTTACAACCGCAACGTAGTCGGCAAGAACGCGCCATAGAAGCAGGCGGAAACTGTTGGAAGGTGCCTCGGCCTTTGTGTAAGATTGCTGTCTGCAAAAATAGTAACGTCAGTCAAGGTCGAGGTCGACTCACGACAGAGCCATCGGATGGTGAACACTAGTAGTACACTGTTGCTCGTCGTACAGGACGACGCTTAAGATAGTTCAAAGCTCGAGCATCAGTGCCTCCATTTCGTGTGAAGCTGGGTTAAGGGCCCTTGTACCACATACACACCATATCGGCCGACCCCGGCCTTATCCAAACAACCTCCACGGGAGAACGTGTACTGTTGTGAGCATCGACACGCTGAAGACCTGGTCTCAAGTCTTTTGTAACCTAGTTGCACTACGCAGATGGTGGGGTACATGGTTGATCGTATCCCGGTAGAAACGCAACTCGCCATGTTGTTGAGCGGTACTGTAGCTCTTCGTCTAATCTAGCGACTTCACATTCTGAAGTATTGTCATCCTCCTTTTCGCCTACACCTCCCTGGTAGCCGACGGTCTTCGATCGTGGCAGTGTAATACTGGCAGCGACCGAAACTGGTACAGGCAACCGGCCTGCAGGCAGGTTGACATGGCAGACTATACACAACTTCATCTCTCGATATAGCGGGACACAGCCATCGTGATGCTGTCGTAAGACATGAAAATGACGCCTTGGCCAGGGATCACGCGGCCTAGTCGCGGCACCACGCCAGAGTAGAAAGATAACACGCCTTCATGCAGCAGCATCTGGCGGAAGCAGTCCAGTGTGCTTTTGTACTTGTGCGCGTGCAGCCCTGCATCCGCGTCTTCACCACGTCAAAAGCTGATATGCACAATTACAAATAAAACAATGGATCGTATCCATTAGCAAATCGTCACTCAACCATCTTAGTTCAGCTGAATAAGACGCTCTGGCACGTACGGTTGTTGCCGAACACGCTGAAAATGCCTGCCGTCATGCCACCGATGAGGCTCAACGAAGCTCGCTGGCTGCCGGTCAGATTCTGGGCATCATGGATGAAGCCGTGATGTTCTAGGAATTCCGGACTCACCCGTCTCTGAAACTCACTAAACCACATGAAGCGCAGGCCTTGGTTGGTCGACTAACAGCATCAAAACAGTAAACCGTGCACCGGGTTATCAAAAAATGCCTCTAAGATTTCCAATCCATGTTCCTCAACACGCACCTGCTTCAGGATCGTAGCGGACAGTCCTTGATAAATACCGCGGATACCTTCTTTCTTGAGGATCATCTTTGTTCCTTCCACACGCCGGCGTTCGCGCCAATCAACTTGGTTTTCAATGTCTCGATCTGAGCAGCTAAGCACGGTCAAAACCACCACCCACCGCCTTTAAACAACAACTATCGGAAACTTACGGGTGTCGTGGCGACCGTCGCTTCGATGGCACCAGCCATCATGCCTGCCACGAGGTTGCGTACGGCAGAGGTCTTTCCATCCTCGTCTGCTAACCTCTGCTTAATAAAGTCAAAGACACCAAATCGGATGCCTGCCTTGGGGATGGAGCCCACGAGCACAGGTGCCAAACCGCGGTATAGTGACCCCACACCATCGGTCTGCACGTGGTACCTGAATCCGCCCAGCATGCCTGTGTATTGGGCGCGCATGGTTCCCAATTGCAGGTTGGTCTTGATCATCTCCATAGGCCAAATTGTCAACGTCTCGATGCCGCCTGCAATTGCGCCAGCCGTCGTGGCCACCATCGGATTCTTCGACTTGGTCGCCATCTTGGACACTTTTGTGTGCTATTTCAAAAGTGTGGTGATGAGTACACGTGAAGTCTGAAGTTTGGTGTATCAGAGACCACAAGAATTGTTGCGGAAAGGACACGGGGAGAGATGTGTGGTGTACACCAGAACACCAGGCGGAATGCACAAACGGCGTGGATGGATGTATCCATTCTCTGCCGCCAACATTTACTAGTACTGTGTAAAAACTTTTTGTGGAATTGATGCACACGTTGATGCTGCATACCCACTCAATTTCGAGACGCAGTTTGAAGTTCAGCGAGTGTATTTTCACTGCTATCGGCGATAAACAATGATGTCATCACTCGTTTCGGTGGTCCGAAAGCCCTGTCTCACACACGCCTACCTTGTACTACATGTACTAAGATACTTTTTCAAGACTGCGCTAGCGTTGCTTCAAGTGCATTCTGCAACCGCTGGATGCCCACGCGAATCTCGTCTTCGTTGTAGAAGGCGAAGGACAAGCGCGCACAACGCGTCATAAAAGTACTGACCTGCACTCCACCGTCACCGTCACCATAGAGCGTTCCGAGGGAGCACCGCGTGCCTGGCGTGAAGGCGACGCCGTGGTGAGTCCGAGCCTCCTCCAGCAGGATATCAGTGTGCACACCATCAGGCAGGTGCAGCCACACGAAATAGCCTCCACTTGGTTCCGTAAACGTGACATCTGGGCACCATTCACGGAGCGCGGCGCACATGGTGGCCTTACGGTCTCGGAAAACGCACTTCAAATTGTCGATGTGTGGCAACAGCAGGTTCTGCTCGAGAACTGGTTGCAAGTACGATTTTCATGGCATACAACGTCGATGGATTAGCGAAAGTTTCTACATGTAGTCAAGCAGTCAACAGAATCCTCACTTGTATGAACGAGGGCTGCAGTGACAGGATTCTGACCGCCACCGCTACGAAGTGGGCCGATCGTGGACAGAGCTTGGATCGTTTCCTTGTTGCTATGGGCCCAACCTGTAAGATTCGCACAAGTGGTAATGATTAGTGCAGTATCCTTGGACGTGTTGCTACTAGTTCGTTGTTGTTACCCAAGCGAAGACCTGGGGCCAAGATTTTTGAGAAGCTGCCGAGTGAGACCACCAGGCCAGAGTCATCGTAAGACGCGAGGGAGGGTAGCGCGTTGCCATTCAGGTTCAGGAGGTTGTACGGCTCATCCGAGATGATGTGAAATCCATACTTCTGAGCGAGAGTAACGAGACGCTTGCAATGGTCGGCGGACATCACACTTCCTGTAGGGTTATGGAAGAACGGGATCGTATACAGGAACGCCGGGATGTCGCCACCAGTCAACATATCCTCCAATAAGTCCAACTAATTCACGTCGAACGAAGTGTTAGCTGACCATTTACACCGCAGACAAAAAAATGGTTATCAACACATACGTCAATTCCATGCTTGCCAGCATGAACTCCTTTGAGATCCAGTCCAAGCTCTCGGAAGATATCGTGGGCCAGAAAATAAGTGGGTTCCTCCACGAACACGCGCTTGTTCGTCTTTGCAAACGTCATGGCAGCGTGTGAGATGGCTTGGGAGTTGCCTGCTGTTACCATCAGCGATTCCGGATCGACAGACTTCTTGTTGGTGCCTACAAGTATTACACATTCCAGTCAGGCAAACTTTGTGTCGCCATTTCCGATCCACTAGTTGATACCTGCCACGAGTTTCCCGATTTCCTCACGGAAACCAATGAACCCTTTGCAGCCCCGTATTGCAATACTGTAGGGTCTTGTGTAGACTCGAACCGGTCTGCTGCAGCTACGCGGAACATATCCACAGACAGCAACGATGGAGTCGGTTGACCGATCCCAAAGTTGATGACATTGCTAGATGTGTGCGTTTGTGCGTAAAGCGATGACTGCACAGTTGACACTGGGGTCAGATCTGCAGTTGTATGCAGTAGTGACCGCGAGACTCTCGCAGCTTGATAAGACTGGGCAAAATTGATAGACTGTCGGGCACCTCGGGAGAGCGACACCATGATGAGACTGATTTGCATCACATCACACAATTCCCGTGAAAGTTCTGCTCAAATACGGTGTAGGACTAAATTTGTGCTAAATTGTGTCATCCTATTTTAACCGTGGTCGAACCGTAACCGGACCGCACTGCAATTTAAAGTAATCTCTAAGTAAGTTGTAAGTAAACGCCTTTCAACCAGCCAATTCCGTGCGAGGGACAGTGAAGTAACATTTGTGTGGTCTGTGGCGGGGTTTGGAGCTGCAGCGTTTCCAACGAGTCAATTGGCATAAATTCTCCCGAGAAGACTGAAGCAAAATGGTGATTAAGTAAGTGCCGCATTGCTTTCGATATGAACATGAACATACCAATGCAGTGAGGGAGAGGGTACGCAGCAGGGGCGATATATGAGCACGAAGGACGACTGTAGGTTCGACTATAGACGCAGGATGTGACACACACAGAGTGAATCCTCGTGGCGATCTACTGTCACCACCTTTGACAGTGTGCAGTACCAGCTATCAGCAGCTCCTTCAGACTCAGTTACACGCTCCCTCCTTCGCCCCTACAGCTCCTCCACCCACTCCAACCTTGTAAGGAATGGGATAACTGACTTTCGTGTGGCGTGTCACCTCAGGACCGAGACGTGCTCGTTCAGCGAGAGCCGCATCTACCCCGGCCACGGTTCGCGCTACATCCGTCGCGATGGCTCATCGTACGTGTTCATCAACGCGAAGAGCAAGTCGCTCTTCATGCAGCGCAAGAAAGCCACCAAGATCGTGTGGACCCTTGGCTGGCGTCGCATGAACAAGAAGCTCAAGGTTTGTCCGCACACTTTTGTGAAGCGAGTGTTGCAATGGAAAACCTGACTCTGTGTGCTTCGACGCTACTTGGTGATGACAGGTTGAGGAGGTCACTCGCCGTCGTGCTCGCAAGACGACCAAGATCCAGCGTGCCATCGTTGGTGTCTCGGCTGACGACGTAAGATTCTTCTCCATCTAGTGAACAGTGGCTTGCAGCATGCCAGTATTTTGCAGTTAACTGACAGGACACTTTTCTTGTGGCTACAGATCCGCAAGAAGCGTAACCAGAAGCCGGAGGTCCGTGCCGCCGCTCGCGCTGCCCTGAAGTACGTACTGATCCATCGTTTCCGATCCCAGTCGTGACTGCTAGTTGTTAGACACTATTCTTATGACCATTTCTTTTCTTTATAGGGAGGCTAAGGAGCGCAGCAAGGCCAAGAAGTCGGTGAGCAAGGCCGAGCACGGCAACAAGGGCTCGAAGGGCGCCAACGCCCCGCGTGCCCAGAAGAAGTCGGGCAACCGTGGTGCCATCTAAATTAGTTGAGCTAGCTCATCTGATCACTTGATCGGCACGCCACTCGGGAGGATCGCCACCTCTTGAAATGCCAATCATCAACACGGGAAGATCCTCCTTCGCTGCTTTCGGGTGTTGGGCAGGCTCTCTGCTGCTTCGTTTTTCAGATAGTTTGGACGCAGTTTGTTGCTGCCGAGTTAACAGAGACGAACAGAATAGAGGTCAGTCTTGGAGGGGGAATCACAATTCCTTTGTCAATCTTTTCGTCTACTTTTACCATCTACAGCATTAATCACACAGCAACCAGTAGGGTCAATTTGATCGGTGTTGATGCAGGCAGCACCAGTATGTTAAAAATGTTGGTGCTGCATTTTGAATGCCATCTTGAGATCGTTTGGTATTGTCTCACTATAATTGGTGCAAATAGTCGATATCCTACCATTTATTCCGGTCCACCCTTTCGGTAGCCAATCAGTTTGCTTGGCTGCCCTGCCGCAAACGTCACTCATCCGAAAAGAGTGACTTTGTATTGTGCTCCACCAAACATACATCAGTTGACCAATTGAATCTTCCTCGCCATGTCTTCTACAGCCACACCTCCGCCTGCCCCTAGCACCACCAGTACCGATGCGCCCAAGGAACTGACCAGCAAGGACTACTACTTCGACTCGTACTCACACTTTGGCATCCATGAGGAGATGCTTAAGGACACGGTGCGCACCAAGGCCTACATGAACGCCATTCTCCAGAGCAAACACCTGTTCAAGGACAAGGTGGTGCTGGACGTGGGCTGCGGTACTGGAATTCTGTCCATGTTTGCAGCCAAGGCCGGCGCCAAGCACGTGTACGGCGTGGACTGCTCCGGTATCTTGACGCAGGCGCGGGAAATCGTCAAGGCCAACGGCTTCTCCGACAAGATCACGTTGATTCAGGGCAAGATGGAGGAGCTCCAGCTGCCTGTGGACAAGGTGGACATCATCATCTCGGAGTGGATGGGCTATTTCTTGCTGTACGAGTCCATGCTGGATACAGTGCTGTACGCTCGTGACAAGTACCTGGTCCCAGGTGGCCTCATGTTCCCCGACCATGCGACACTGTACATTGGCGCCATTGAGGACGGAGAGTACAAGGCTGAGAAGCTTGATTGTAAGTGGTTGTTAGGTGTTATGTAGTGATGCTGCGGGTATTGATGGTGTATGTTGTGTTGACTGTAGTCTGGGACAGTGTGTACGGCTTTGACATGAGCTGCATCAAGGCTATTGCCAAGACGGAGCCGCTGGTGGACACTGTGGCCAACGATGCACTCTTGTCAGATGTGTGTCCTATCCTGGACATTGACCTCACCAAGGTGACGAAGGAAGAACTAAGCTTCTCGTCGACGTTTAAGCTGACGGCTTTCCGCCAGGATTTCTGCCACGCACTCGTGGCTTACTTCGACTGCACATTCTCGAGCACGCACAAGAAGCTGAGCTTCTCGACTGGACCTAAGGCCGAGTACACGCACTGGAAGCAGACTGTATTCTATCTGGAGGGTGAGCTTGCGTGCAGTCCTGGCGAAGTGATTGAGGGTGAGCTAACGTGCAAGCCCAACGCCTCCAACCCGCGCGACCTCGACATCGACATCAACGTACGTTTCGACGGCTCCAGCGGTTCATACAGCAAGCTGCATGAGTTCAAGCTGCGTTAATTAGGCTTAACTTGATGGAACCTCGACCAGATACACTACCCACCTTCATCTGAGTAGACTAGACATTTTAAAACCATTTGAAAGAAAGATACTCACACATTTTCCTTTATGTGCTGCCTTCGTTTGCTATATGCTAACGCATGACGCTGCTCCCGCTACATTCTAGCTGTGCGCTTGTTTTTCTTGCATTTTATTCACTATAAATACAGTATCTTCCTTGTCTCGCTTTGCTGCGTGTTGACTTCTCTGGCGTGGCGCTTGTGCACCAATCAAGGTTGGCTTATTACTGCTCGATATCCTCCATCTCCATGTCTCCATCGGCATCCTCCTCCTCCGCCTCCTCAACAGAGTCAGCTTCATCATCTTCATCGTCCTCTTCCTCGAGGTCAATGTCTTCCTCCATCCCTTCAGCAGCATTCCCGTCAATGACAATGTTTGTGTAGTTATGGTCGAGCTGTGCCGCAGCCTTGACGAGTTCCTCATCATCAACAAAGTCCATGTCCAGGTCACCGGCAGAAGCAACAGCGCCAGTTTGCATCGTTCCAAATCCAGCGCCATTGACTGGCTGGTTGTTCGTGTCCTCCATTGCATTGGGGTCCTGTGCACCTGCCGGTGACCAGTCAATGGGGAAGCGCGTGACACGAGGCTTGTCAGCCAGAATGTTACGCTGCAGCTTGGACACATCCACACGGGCAGGCGGGTTCTCCAGCAAGAACGGGTCGGCGTAGTCATTATTGACATAGTAGCCTACCCGCACGAACTCACGGCCACGGTATGAACACGTAACGAGCGCCACAGTGACGCCAACCTTGTCCTCGTCCGGGATCATGTCCGGGTTGGGCGGGTCTGATTGGAACACGAACTTGTTTGTTCCCACGGGTACAGGACCCACCAGAACCTCCTCGAGCACTTGGTCGCGACTCTCGTCCTCTGCACTGCCGACGTACGTGATTTTCCACTCCAAATCTAAAGTAAAAAAACAGTTAGTTAACAAAATAGTAATACTGGATAAATATTATATAAATTAGTAGATTTTTCCGTACCGGCCTCTAGAGGTTGAGCGCATTCGAAGGTGACTTCGAATTGAAAGGGATTCGTGAAGGCTGTGGGGTTATCCAGTACCGTGATGTTGGTCAGCGTAACGTAAGCCATTTTTCTCTCTGTAGTGGCTGCAAAAGCGGGAAGGTTGCGGAATGAAAAGGGGAGAAAACCGAGCTTGGGTTGGTGCGTGGCTGGGCAGGCGACTTGGGGATTGACTACGGTGAGCTAGCCGCTTTTTCGCGCGTCACAATTGGCGAGTACTGTTATTACTCTTCTAAGTACGAATATACCGCAGCACTTTTCCCGCCAGTTTTCTTCTTCTCTACTTCCGACTACTTGTCGATATATACCTCTACTAAGTATGTTTTCGTGTTTCACTCACTAGATTGCCGATTGCGGCTTGATCAAAGATATACTACTATCATATCGTACCCAGGCAATAGCCCTTCTACTGCACAAGAAAATATAAAACCAAAAATGATGCCAAAATATCCAAAGGATTGCCGGACCGTAGCCCAGCACTCCCAATTCACCAAAGTGCTGGCCTGCATCTCCACTTTTTGTTGCCTTGTACAGAACTCAGCGATGCTTTGGGCGGAAAAAGCCATCCAACGTCAGTTGCTGCCCAATTTTTCTTCTCTTTCTCGCCACCCGCGGCTGAAAAACCCTCGCGATGCATGCTGCTCCTGCTCCAATTGCGGGTGCCGAAGATACGGTGGTCATTGCATCGGGTGCACAGGTCGTCTGTACACTAAGGGAATCACTTAGCGGTACGAACACTTCTTGAAGGTCGTCACTAGAGTCAAAGCAGCCGTCTTTGAGCTCGATAACTCTACTAGACAGCTCTCGAGCAGAAACCGTGCTGACTGGTGTGGAGGACGATGTCAGCAAGAGCCGTCCCTTTGGAGAGTTGCAATGGCCATCTATAAATGAGCAGTCCCGCTTGACAGAACGACGTTGCCTCCATTCAGGCTGAAACATACAAGGATGCATCGTTAATAATCTAAAAGATTCGCAGAGCACCTTGCAAACAGCTAACTCACCTTTTGTGGTGTTTTGGGATTTGAGGCACTGCTTAAACGTTGACCTGAATGTCGTGTCGCTGACTTCACTGCAGCATGAAAGTTCTGCTCCACTTCAAAGCCACCAATAAAGACAATTAGAAGCACAACACACGATACGTTAATGTCTGCTATTTTGGAAGGCGGCTCAAACACAAGTTATGTACCACTCAATGACGCTTCGCTATCCTCAGCTGTAGATGCCACCTTTTTCACGTCAGGAACGGATTTCATTACCGAGGCAAACGAAGAGCGTAGGGTTGCTGAATCACTCTTCCCTTGTGACCGGCTGTAGGAAGACGTACTGTTAACTACAGGGATCTTGGCCGGCCGTGGAGCATAAATAACGTCTGTAGCAAAGCCCAACGAAATAAAAAAAAAATACTCTGTCAGCTTTTGCACCAAAATGCGTGGAATATCTCCTCAAGCAACTACACCTACTGTCAAAAACTTCTGAAGCTTCTTCGTAGAACTGGGTCACTGCGGCATTTGACAGAGAATCGCAACACATTCGGTTATTAGCACCGCTATCTCTATCCCCTTGAACTGCTGCAGTAAAACTCTTACCGTCTGTAAGATCTTCCCAGACGCACGTCTGCACATATTGAGAGGTTTGAGTTGCTATACCTTGTCCAACGTCATCAGGAACGCCACCTACAATGAGCCAAAAATCACAATAACACACGAGTCAGTAGTCTCTCCTTCACTTCAAAGACCAACGATCCCACTCACTACACAACACACCGTCAAAATCTTGACTTGGATTAATATCCAAACTGTCCATATCTGTAGCATTCTGACAAAGCAATAACAACGGCAATCATCAGTCACAAGAACCTCACTCCCTCCTCAGTGCAGCACGTACATATTCCACAAAGGCTGTAAGCTGTTCTTCCATATCTAAGCTGTCTTGTTCACTCTCTCCATTGTGTTCGCTGGCTGCATCGCTGTCTGTACACTGTCTTTTGTCCCCACACTTCCTCCTCTGTTCGTCTCGCTTCCGTTTGCGTGCCAGCACCATAGCGGACGCTGATTGGTGTGTCTTGAAGCGCTGCGTATCGCGGTTCTTCCAGTCATCAATTAAGTGCCTCTGAGGCTTCGTTTCGTCCCGTTGAATGCGTTTTTGTTGCCGCCACAAGCCAGAGTCTTGAAATTCGCTAGAGTTGACGCTATTGCTGGCAAGAATCGGGAGATGCGGGAGTTCTGGACGCACGGACATGAGGACGGAAGACTCGGAGTCGAACTGAGAGCCGCAGCTCTCGCCCACGACGTCCTGGGCGTCCAGCATAAAGCGTCTACAGCGCTCTGGAAGGAATCACTTGTGATTGTTGGCTTGCTCACGCTCCCACTTGGCTCAAGTGAGAAAAAACGGGCGTTAGTTGCGTTTTCCTCGTTTGAGTGACATTTTAACTTGAGTAATGTATTGTCACTCTTTTGAGGTCCAAAACAGACAAGTGAATGCTGAGCAAAACATACAGTCATCAAGTTGCTGTGGCGTAAAGACAAGAAAGAAAAAAAAACTTATTCATCCAAACAATTATTTGAAGTTCATCCTTCCAGAACGTTTACAGACTTGTTTTTTTTATTTATCTTCAGTCAATACATTTTCTCGTCGCTCGGGTCGAATCCGCTGTTGAGCACAGCTCGGAACTCGTCGTTAGCGCGTAGTAGCTCGAAATACGCTCGTATCGCTCAGGGTCCTTTCGGATCAGGAAGATAAAACACTCGGTATCGAGTTTGCCCTTGATCGTCGCCATCTCCATCGCCTTCTTCGTCTTAATACAACACCAAAAGAACCAACATTAATTGATGCAAAGACCAGCTAAAAACACAAAACATACCATAGCGTGGACGTATTCCACGACCAGGTCTTCCATGAGCGCCGCCGTTTCGTCCAGAGGCTCCGCTTCGTCCCCAAAGCCAAACATCATGTGTTTGACTGCAATAGTTTAATGCACCGGTACACTATTAATACAACGGACATTTGGTATCCCCCATAATGTATGGAAACCTACTGCTCTCCACGAGTTCTCCACCCACGAAAGGCTTGAGCGCAGCCGCCCCCCATGTGCTTCATTGTTAGTGCCATTCAGACCCCCAGCTGCAGCTGATAAGCCTGCTTCTGTGGCCGCACGCTTGGCAGGGGAGCTGTTAGCTCTGGAACCTGCGCCGACATCGCTGGTCTTGCGCTTTCGCGGCTTTGGTGCCGCCTTCTTCTTGGCGGCAGCGCCGGTCTGGCTCTGACTCTCGTTCTTGCTCATGACAATAATATTGTGGGAATGCATACAGATTATTGGTCAAAATGTGTCATTGCCTCCAAAGTCATGGCTATTAGCTTTTTATTTATGGTTCGTGCTAATGAACGTCGTCCGTTTTCGACCAGAATAACCGTACAAGCTCCAGTCTAAGCAATTCTTCCTGCTGAAGCATCATGGGCAACAAGCCGTCGATCCCTAAGATCCCAAAGGTTGCATCTCGTTCGGAGGACTCGAGCTTGTCCCCACGAAGTGTACCGGGTAGCCCTGGTGCATCGATGGCAACATCTGAACAACAACAACTGTCTCCTGGTAGCGGGTTCAACAGTCTATTAACTGCTCCCAGGACCAGCATTCAGCCTGCAGAAAATTTGCCACTACGCCAACCCACCCCTCTCGATCAAAAGTATGGGTCGTTTTTGTTTTTCTTATAGACTTTTAAGCTTTGGTGGCAGTGGGTTAAGTTTCTTTTTACTCTAAAGGATCACAATCGCGCTCAAGGAACTTTGGCAAAAGCGTGATCATCAAGAGAAGGACAAGTACGAATTACTGGTGTCACAACTTGTTTAAATGGGTTTTGTTTAGCTAAACGTCGTCGTGAAAACATGTTGCTTCACGTGTACTTTTAATTTAGCCAATTTACGCGGATTCTACTGAAGTTCCCACAGGCTGCGGTATGCTTTTGATACAAGTTTGTGAATTGTGACCCATATAAACTAAAGTGTTTTTCTTATATGATTTTGTCCTGACTGGAACTTATAGGAAGCCTTCAATAGTGTGAGCTCGACTTTCAACACGTTTAGCAAAGAGAAGAATGGGTTTATTGAATTTGGCGACCTCCCTCGGATCTTTGAGCACTTGGGTGTGAACTTCTCTGGGGACGAGATTCGTCAGGTGTTCGAAGAGTCTGATATGAAAGAGACCGGCAAACTCGACTTTAAGGAATTCCTCGTCTGTCTCGCTATCGGATTTGTTCTGCATGTACGGTTGGCGGGAATTTTCAATATTTGATAAACGTTTACACTAACGATGCGATATGCTTTGTGCGGACTACAGAGAATTCCGTCGCTGGAGAATGAACGACTCAGCATCTTCTACGCGCCTTTGTACGTAGTGCTGGCAATATTTTCATCGACAGTTCACTTTTCGTTTCATTAGTCTGACGCTGTTTGTGCCGTTTGAAAAGGCCTCCAATCAGCAGTAACAGCAGCAGTGACGATGGTGCACCTCTTAGCCCCAATCGTTCAGTCTTGTTTGGCGATGTGAGTATTCCTTTCACTCACTTGTAACTTAGTCAGCTCTGCTATCTGACTAGGTGCTTACTATCGTTTAAATGTCCATACAGGGAAACAAGCTGCGTATTGCATTCCAGTTGGCTGTGGATGCATTTCTGTGGTTTGACGTGGATGGCAATGGCACAATAAACCGGTGCGTGTCATGTCATTGAATGAATTTCTGTGGTGTGTGGGTTGGTGACATATTTGGTTTTTGTGCAGTACGGAAATGTCGATGAAACTCCAAACGTCAATGTCTCTCCATTCACCGACGAAAAGATGTCTTCACTTAAGGAGATTGATGACAACAAAAAGGTTAGTGCGCCGTTGACTGTTTCTATTGCCGTCAAGAAATTTAACCAGTATACGATGGGGTGTACAGACTCAGTCGATGACTCCAGCAATAAAGCGATCTGGGAGCAGCGTTTTGCAGAAATGGACTGGAACCACGACGGCATGATCAATTTCAAGGAGTTCCTCATGGCTTTCGAATCCTGGGTGGGTATCGAAGATGAGTAGGCATCGGAGACTTCGAGAAAACGCTGACGAAACTAAATCCCTATGAATTCGTAAGAGAAAGTATCTTCACCGAACAAAGCATTTCAGAAGTTATTGTTGAACGCAATGAACACCGGCGTTGGTCACTCCTAAATAATCGCGATTATCAAGCTTGAAAACGCCTGGTCGTTAAAATCGAAAGGCCGTTCGTGCGTGTCTTAGCTGTTCGTGCATTAGCCATATTGACATCCAGCATTACGCAGCTAAGACACACTATGGGGACTACGTACTCGACCGACCACCGCTCTACCCACGTGGACATGGGACGCAAAGTTTCGGTTCGGTCTTGTCATTCCCATACCGAGTCATCGGACCAGTCGACTGCGGACTCGATTCGTGGCGATGACAAAGCCAATGAGGTGTCAAATTCAGGTGGATCAAAGAACCGGCATCTGACGCAGGAGAGCGCCCTTGATCACAAGTAGTGACGCTTATAATTGAGACTGTGGGCCAGATCCACTGTGCCTTTAATTTGACGCTATTTGCTCTGTATTCTAGGGTCACGCTAGCACTCCAACGACTCTGGTCCGCACACGAACACAAGGAGATGTACGACTCAAATATTGTTGCTACTACATAAGTCGCATTCTCTAACATATTGCAATTATTTGCAGCCCATTTGCACGAATTCTTCTGAAGTTTCCTCAGGCAGCGGTTCGTTTAGCTTTCTCATTGATTTTAGTGACCGCTCTAACGATAGTTTGTGCAGAAAGCTTTTGGTACCGTGCGCAAGACGTTTAAGGGTTTCGATAGAGAAAACACGGGTTATGTCGACGTGGACGAAGTTCCTGTCCTCTTTAGAAAACTTGGTGTGTCTTTCTCGAATGCAGAGATCAGCCAGATATACGCAGAGTCTGGTTTGGAAGAGACTGGCAAGCTAACTTTTCAGGAAATCCTTGTCAGCCTCGCGATCACCTTCCTGGTGCACGTAAGCTTGTATTTTGAATCTAATTGAGCGTGAGAAATTCCGCTCATAATCTTCTCTGTCTGAACTACAGAGAATGCCCTTGCTGTATAAAACCCAAATGAGTATCTTCGATATGTATGGAGAGGCAATGCAAACTTCCAGCACTATTTGTCCATCTTTGTGCGCCTGACTCCTTGTGTGTCTTGCAAGGTCCCGTGGTAGCGTGGGTGGCAGCTGCAGTACCACAACAACATGTGCAGAGGTATTCCGTCTACCTATCTCGCGTTGATTTATTTGTTTGTGACCAAGCTTGATGTATCCACTTAGGAGGAAGAAATACGAGGAGCTTTACAACTGGCTGTAGACGCGTTCCTATGGTTTGATACTGATGGAAGCGGGTATATCAACCGGTCAGTTTTGCGGTATCCTCGTCGAGGTATTTTGTCAGTGACTTATTTATTGGTTCGTTGTCAGCAACAACATGTCAGCGCAGCTCGAAGCCTCGATGGCACGATACTCGCCAACGAAAAGCTCAAGAAGAAAGCAGGCAGCTACAAAGGTAGTACTAGTTGGTATATCTGACACCTTCAACTTGTGCACCCTGGAACTAAGCTGATACCGCGTACGGCTACGATTGCAAGCAGGTTCGGGCGAAGACTCGACGAATTGGTCGATCTGGGACCGCCGCTTTGCTGAAATGGACTGGAACCGCAACGGCACAATCCACTTCAATGAGTTCCTCATCGCGTTCGAGTCCTGGGTCAGCGTCGACTGTGATGATGATGATGATGATGACGATGATGACGATGGGGGTGAAAAGAGCACCGCGACATATAACGACAGTGAGATGTCCACATTCGCCCGATAAATACCATGTGCACGGGTCAAAACCAAATAAAAGTGATCAGCACTTTTTAAATATATTTTGTCGTGCCTTGTGTTGTGCTGCTCAGCCTCGAATTCATACATGAGGGTAGAGTCACAGGTATATTGGACAGCGACACTCATGCGCCAAACCGCACGACAAGGCTAGCGCATTCTGCCCTTGTTAACAGGTTAAACGCATCGGAAGACACGCCGAGGTCGTTTGGGGATCTGGGCAGGCATAGCTGGAACAAGTGCATCACTTGGCAGCTGAGGGACATGCTCAATAACCCCACGGATCCACAGGTGCGTACTCCGTGTTATTGTTCTCGTCAGTATCGGTGTGGTCCGAGGCCAATACAGAGCAACTTACGAATCCATTCGTTGCCCCGTACAAATTCATCGGACGCGGCAGCACGGACCAAACGCGTTTCTTCAGCTCGATGGGGAGTTTTAGTTCTTCAATGAGTTCCTGAAACCATTTTGTACAATTGGTAAGTAGAGTGCTAATGGTCACGGAATAAGGAAAGTAGATACTTACGAATTGCTTGTCGTGAAGCACAGAAGCGTTGACGATCGGAATGAGATCCAGAATCCAGCTAAACAGCGAAAGACCTGGACCAGTACACACAACTGATGTTCCTAGCAGCGTAAATAGCGTTTTCACGATGCGGTCGCGGTAGCAGATGGTCAATACGGCGTGCTTAGTGGGCCCAATCACACCCACAAGCTGTAGCCGCACAGCTAATTTGCACCGCAAGCGCCGCAAGAAAACGACATTGCTCGTTCCAGGGGAAGATGCAGTGGACTGCTTCTTGTCGTACAACGCACAACCTTCATAAAGCCACTCGAGCTGAGTCGCCAACGACATCATATAACGCGGCAAAAGGCGTTGCCAGGGTGTGTGCACATGATGCCACTAACAAGATGCACGACCGAGGTCGTGTTCACCTGTCGTGAAAACTTGTCAGGTTGCGTGTGCTTCACGTCATCCTCTAGAATCTGCAGAACCTTCGCGATCACTGAACCCATCGCCCGTCTTGAAATACTGCAAACGGTAGCAGCATACAGAGACGCCACAGCCGAGTCTTGAGCCTCCCGCGCCGCTTCTAGCATGCGAGCTTCGCACGGAGTCAAAGAACTTTGGATGACCGCAACAGTTGCTGCTAGTGCAGGAGCTGGTGCCTTCTTCTTTAGGCCATCGCTTGGACCTGGTGTGCTACCGCGGTGTTTGCTGTTGCTTCCGTCACCATGAAGTGGGTGGTGTGGTGTACCGTAGAGCTTTGGGGTAGCAAGCGGTGAAGATGACGAAAGGGTTGTGATCGTCGCTGATGTCTGTGGTACTGACAGGGATGACGACGTTGTTGAGGATGATGATAACGAGGTCGAACCTACACCTGGGGCCGGTCGGGAGCTGCGCTTGAGAGTGCGCAGAACGATCAGGCTCGACAAAATTTCTGTAGCACTACTTGACTCGTCAAACCCCAGCTCGATCTCGAGCTCCTCGTCGTCAGCATCCTCCTCACCATCTGAGAGGCTATTGCTTAGCAGGCTACCACCAAATAACGTTTCCTTTTCTCTTTGGCTGCTGAGAGGCGCCTTGTTGTCAACGAAACCATTCAGTGGTGCTGCCGCTGGACCCTCGCCATTCTCCAAAGCTGCACGCTTGTTGGAGCGCGTTGAGAGCTCTTCAGAGGGAGCCTTGCGTTTGCTTCCGCCTGTTAGTTGCTGTTGCTGTGATTGTTGATGTTGATGCTGTGATCGCTTTTTTGAACGCTTGACTTTCTGTTGTTGGCGACTCATCTGCAAGTCGAGGTAAATAGAACCGCCGCGGTGAAGCGTCCAAACGTTCATCTGATCGATGATCTGGTCCACCTTGAGCAATTGCACTTGCCCATTGGCGTCCTCTGCCGGCGATGTTGGTGGTCGGAAGAAATGTGTCAGTAAAACAGCTGTATGCCATTGTTTCTTGTGGTAAACTGGAAGGATATGCTTCTCGCGAGCTTCTTTTGTGTCGTGGAATACTATGTCACGGACAATACCGTCCGATGTCAAGTTAAAGAGCGTGACGCTTGCCAATGTGCCACGCTCCTCGCGCTTGCGCAGCAAAAGTTGTCTTCCATCTGGTATGATATCTGACACAGCAGAAAGCATAACGGGAACATCAAGCAAGCAGGTACCTGGGTGCGCAGGAAGCGCAGGTGATATTTCGTCTGTAGCCATATTACGCAAGGGTGGTCAGTATAGTCAAGTAAACACAATCAGCAGATTAAAACTCACCAAAGGTTCATCAAACATGACCAGCTTTTGCGGTTCCAGCAACAAATTCTGAGGAGGTTCTGAAAAAGCTGAAACACAAGCGCCATTGCTAACAGCTGTGTCGGTAAATTCGGCGGTGGATCACGCGATGCACGGCGCTAAAATAACAAACAAAAGATGATGTGAGTCACCAAAATCAGAGGTAATAATGTGTTGTGACAGCAAAATCACACCAGTCGCGGGAAGAGCGGAACCAGCACTAGACGGAGCACTTGGGAGAGATCAGGACTTTATGCACCACGAGCGAAACAAGAAAGCTTTTGAGACCGTACTGCAGGCGGTCTAGGCGGCCCTTCTGGTTGAGTGCAAAGGCCTCTTTGCTGTTGTCGGCATTCAAAAACGGGTTGCGTGAGCGTTTGGGCGTATCACTGCCAGCGAAGCCTGGTAACACTTCCTTCTGTAGCCAAACTACTAGCGTATTGGAAAACTTCTCGTTGAACTCTTCGCCGTTGTCTGGGTGCTGTTCCACAACTTCGCGAATAAGGCGTACGCAGCGGTGCAAATAATGTGGTGTTGTGATGGGCCGCTTGCAATTCGTCTTTACCCGCGCCGAGATGTTGGCCATCCACTTGTCCATAGCCTCGCTCAGCACAGCTCGGAAGAAGAACACGTAATTAGGCGTGCGCCGCTCGCGTGGCGTTTGCGTTAGTAGATCCTACAGAAGAGGATGTCATGCTCATGTTGATTGCGGCTACCGCAAAATCCACAGCTGTGTCACGGCACTTTGCTTCTGCAGCAGGGGTAGCTTCACCAACGACCTCTTGCCATGACAAGCTTGAATATCCAGGATCAAAAGCTGCCATCGTTTCAGTGGACGTCGAAGCGCCTTGGCTGTCAGGGCTCTGTAGCGGGGTGTTGCTGCCAGCACCAGGTGTTGCTGGTGTCTGCTTGCCGTCTGCACCAGGGCCATCGAATGCTCGGGCCTGCAATGCTTTAAATGATCGTGCCAAAGCGCTTTTCAGCTCAGGAGGAAGAACTTCACGTGGTGGTGGGATGCGCACGATCGGATTCGGAGTCTCAATGAGAGTTCTTTAGCTTTTTGACCACTCCGTTGGCACCTCCGCTGCCATTTGCGTTAGCTGTCCCGTTCACATTACCTCCAGCAGCAGACTCTTGGTTTTTGCGAGCAGTCTCAGCAATTGGCCTCAGCAGCGCAAATGGCAAGTCAATTTCGCGATCTCTTTTTCTTTATGTGCGCGTAGTACATTTTACAGAAGAACTGGGCCACATTTCCAGTCTTATCGTCGGCGTTCTTTGGGTTGTTGTTGAAGCGATCCACAAAGGACTGCAGCAAGAACAGAATCTGGTCCGTTGCGCAGAATGCAAGCTCGTGGCGTTCGATCATGGCCAACACCACGTTCTTGACAAGGAAGCATGGTGAACGTCGCAAGAAATGCACCAGCACCTCAAGCAAAGCCAACACATCCACGATTTCGAGTATGAGGCACACAAGCCGCATCACGTGCTCAACACTGCCAAAATCCGAGAACCGGAAGAACGTGGGCTCTTCGTAAATATTGTGTAGAAACCAACGCGCAAACCGTCCTTTGTCATGTCCGCACATGGTCTTCACTGCTGAAACGAGCTCTCCCACCTTGCCTTGATACTCCACCTCTTTCAGTACGCGACTATTGTCACTAGAGCTGGAACTGCCGACGGCAGGGGTAGCACTTCCGGTGTCCCAACCATTGGAGTATCATTTGCTTGGCCGTGCGTGTGGAATACATACACACAAAGAGATTGTGCGCGGTCCAGCGTCTTTGAGCAGATAAGGTGATCACGACGTAGTTCCATAACCTCAAGCCAGCGCAAATATGCTAACTCGCCGTCGTAGCTGTCCTCTGGGATCATGGGCACACAAGTAGGCAACGGGAACGCGCTACGCGGAAGCTGCCATAGGAACAACTTCAATCTGTCGCTCGAGGAAAGTAAGTGGATATCGTTGGACTTATATCCACGCCCGGGCGAGCATTCAATGTTGTACGCTGTGTGAACCACAGGGGCCGATTCTCTCCGCTTTACAATACCACTGTTCCCGCCAGCCCCTGCTGCCAACGTAAGCAACGGGCTGCTGTTCATACTAGCAGCTGCTTCATTGCAGCAGGACGCAAATTCCACGAAGCTTGCAACACTGAACAATCGGCGTCGAACGAGCAGACAGAATAGCTCAATCACCTGTGTGACCTCTGTGATAACCTTAGGTTCGTAGCGGTGAAGGAAATTCTGCAATGCGCTTTGAAGGACGACTTGGTGATCCTCAGGCCCGCAGTAGGGTAAACATCCCTTGCTATTAAATCCAAAAGACAAACGAGTAAAAGTTATCATTAAGAAGTTCCTCAAAGCAGGGCGAGAACAACGCATAAACTTACTCTTTTCCGAACTCCAGGAGCGCATTGCTGTGCATCTCGATCAGCGCTAGAGCTGAGAGATAGCGATACTCGGCAGGTCGCTGATTCGTCACGGCCCACTCACATACAAGAAAGAGTGCGGCCACGTCAACAGGGAGTTCCGCAGGAGATCCACTAGTACCTGGCCTCACTGTAGGTAATGGACCAAAAACTTCACTATAGACGCGGTGTAAGTCTAGGGTGGAGTCCACACGATGAAAACGGTCCAGCGTCTGTAGGACCTGGGCTTCATTGCGCATGGTGGCGGCAAACACATGGCCACCACCTACCGAGCTTAGCGACGGACACGCTTGGTGTAGCCGAAGAATACGCCCCGCGATATCCTTATTCTTGCGTTGGCAACGGTCAATGCATATCTGAATAGTAGTGGCGCCGTACGCGTCGCGGTTGAAAAATCGATCGGTGAAGATGAAATCTGGCCACAATGGAGGTGCTAGTAGAGGCGTAAACAGAAGGTTAGTCTTGGGAAATCCAAACACTGTACAAATAAAACATACCATTTTCTTCGAGACGCACGAGGACGTCGTTGCAGTTGAGCAGTACATCACGCAACATCTGGCACAAAGCCACTAAAAGCTCCTCTTGTAGAGTGCTGCCCGTAGTTTCCACGGGGATGGGGCGGCCAGGTGGTAGCAAGTACCGCAAGTGTTGCAGCACAGTTCTTACGAGCAGCAGCACAGTGTCTGCGGAAAGCAATATTTCGGGGAGCAGCTTCTGAACCACAGAGATCAGTTCCATAATACCATTCACACTGAGAGCCAACACGGATGAACTTCGCGAAGGACTACTTGATCCACTGCCTCCAACGCGTTGGGACCGCGGAGTTAAAGATTTCTGTAGTAGCGACAGCAGTCCATCAAAATAGTGTGTACGGTCCAGTAAACCCATTTTGAACTGATACTCCGACAGCTTCAGCACGTACGACCATTTTTCATGCCACGATAGTGCTGTCGGTGGCGTGATATCCACACCACCGCTACCAGGAGCACCGGAAGTAGTCCCACCATTTCTGGGTACTGCAACCTCGCCATGTCGAAGCTTGGGAGCCATCTGCTTGCGCTGAACTTCTACCGCATTACTGTTACTAGCAACCAGAAGGCCATTCGATGTTGGTCTAGAAGACGGAAGTCCGTCCTGTGTTCTGTTTTCAGCACCTGTGCTAACTTCTAAAGCAGCCTGGCGTGCTAGAGTGTGCAAATAGTCGACAAGCTTGTCGGCCCAACCTTGATTACGCCGCTGATTTCGCCGTGGACTAAAGAACCAATCACCCTTTCGTAACGTACTGTCGCGCTGGAGCTCCCGCATTTCCGTGTATACCACATTTAGTCGCACAAACCACGTGGCCTCAGCATACCCGGGTCGATACCGCACTACGAACTCTAGTAACTGACACTTTGACACCCCTTGTACAGCACGCCACTGCTTAAATGGCACACCATACGCCTGCGCAAGCTCCGCAGCACTTTTCGTACCATTTGCCAGCTCGGTCATCCAAATGTGACTTGTTCGTTCATCCAGTCGTCGCACATGTCGAATCAAGTAGCTTGTAAATGCACGTTCTACTGCATTAGTTGTTGCTGCACCATCCTCAGCACCTGTTGATACGGTCGCCGGCGCCTCAACGATCATACCTTTTGCTTCTTCAGCATCTTCACGTATCCGCACAATGGCGCGTGTAGCTCTCGTGAGATCATCAAAAATTGCCAATTTCTTGTCTGAAAACTGAATACTGCATATGCCACTGCTGATTGAAACCGCGTGGCAACGGACTCACAAACGCTGCATTGCGCAACGCATGGAAGCGAAATTTTTCCTCCGGGAAATTTGCATTTGTCGGGAACACACTCGGGAACATGGCCAATTTATCCGTAAGATACGGATGGTCAGCGTCCTGAAATAATAATATAAAACCATGCACAAAAACAATAACCAATACTCAACATTTTAGTCGTCCGCAATATGTTTGTCTAAAAAAATAAAAAAAATCCCGCTAAAGTAATTGCACCTACCTTCATGTACTTGGTGTCCATCCCAATGACCCTCACAGCTGCATCAGCGGGAGACAGATCTCCTCTCCTGGCTCCTGTACGGTGCATAAGCAGGAGGTTTTTCTCTCTCGGAGTCTCAATGCTGGACTTCCTGAGGCCCCAAAGGGGCTGCGACTGCCGCTGTTCCGTCCCGCTTTGTCCCGTGCGTCTCGGGATCGGGATCGTGGCCGACTGCGTGCATCACGATCCCGGTCCCTCTCTCTGTCCTGGTCCTGTTCTCGGTCGCGGGAAGACCCCACCGAGTTGGAAGAGCCTCGACGAGGCAGAGACCCTCGTCCCGTTGAATTTGACTGGTAACTTCCGCTGCCTGAGCGCCCGCCGTGGGATGAGGACCCGCGGTCCTTGTAGGCCGGAGCGTTGT
Source organism: Phytophthora kernoviae (assembly GCA_008080845.1). Lineage (NCBI taxonomy): Eukaryota > Oomycota > Peronosporomycetes > Peronosporales > Peronosporaceae > Phytophthora > Phytophthora kernoviae. Next base: position 13,628 of record VKKV01000045.1, on the reverse strand, counting down.
GGCCCCGCTGCCGCCCGAGCGCCCTCCAGCCTTGGTGTCGCTCGCGTGGTAACTCTCCATGGCCCACGGTCGCCGTCGAACCTGGTGCTTGTAATAGGAAAATGTATGGGTCCCCCCCTCTCTTTGCCGTACCACACTAAATTCACACAATAGGTTTGAATTTGATTGCAACATTCAATGACATATGGCTACATGTAGCCATGTCGAGAATAAGATTGTTGTACAGTACTGTGACTACTCGGGTGGTATGATGGCACTGAATGGCGGTACGGTCTTCTTCTCTGGTCGTGGCTTTGATAGAGATTCTTGTAAGAGAGTCATAATTGTCTGCAGTTGAGTTTCTTGGCGGATCAATTGCGCTTGGAGTTGAATCTGCAAAAATGGATGACGACATTGGTGAGGATCAGAAGAAACTGTTTCGTGATTAATTAGACGAACCTGTGTTGCGGTGAGTTTATCCACTTGCTCTTGAAGCCGAACGATTGGAGGTGCAGGGGCAGAGAAGGAAGAGTAGTGTGGAGTCGAAAAGGCTGGTGTCGGAGCTGAAAACGACTGTCCAGGTGAAGCAAAGCCCGTTCTCGGAGAGTCATGGTTGCCTGAAAACGATGTAGGAAACGTGCAAAGTTATGAGTAGTTGGAAAAAATCATGGCACAGAAGCACAAACGCACCTCCAAAAGCGAGATTGTTGGAACTAAGAGACCGCAACTCTTGAGTCAGAGATTTGCGAATCGACTCTTCCATCGCCAAATCATTTTTACTTCTTGTTTCTTGATCATCACTTCAACGAACCCACTGCCCAATACGGCGCCAGGAATCGTGAACAGGATGATCCCCAGAGTGCTAATAACGATGAGAAAGCCCTGCCCGCTGCAGTGATCGGGACGATGTCACCGTATCCGAGAGATGTGATGGTCTCAATGGCCCACCACGAGCATGTCCCGATACTTGAGAAGACTTCAGGCTGCGCTGGATTCTCCAAAAAGAAGCTTTCATGTAATAACACCATCGACAACAGAGTTAGTTTTAGGCAAAAATGCCGACTAGAATGCAGTCCGCAATCGAGTTACTTACATGGTTGTGGACGAAGTGAGTACAATGACGATAGTCAAGTAGCTCACGACGCCGAGTTCCTCCTTCTTCAGCGCAAAATCTCGCGCAAGTTTTTCATTGCCTGGTAGGATCGTTCCAAATGCAAAAATGACATGATACGCAAAGACGGAATCCGCGCAGCGTCAACACACCTCGTGACGACATTGTCACCCTGTACAGATCACACACAAACCCCCGTTAAATTCACGGTCTCCAGTAGCTTGCTCCTATACCACGTACTGGTTCTCAAGTGAGATTTCAAGGTAGAACGGAACCAAAACCACGAGATCGATGACCGACATCGGTCGGATCATCCACTTCAACCTGTCAAATTAACGATTCACAAATCAATAAAACATGGTCATTGTCCCTAGTTAAAGAGAAAAAAAACTCAAATAAAAACGCACCGTCCGAAAACGGGGTGCGTGAACCGTTCGTCTTCAACGCACGACCAGAGCCGAAGCATATATTCCACAGTAAACAGCACAGTCGACACATAGAGGAACATGCTGTACCAATTGGAGTTCGTCACCGCTGCAACCACAAACTTCTACGTGAGACTCCTGCCACAGCCTTACAATTGTGAATTTTGTTACGATGAAAAGCGACGTACTCGCAGGACCGACAGACGCTGCCGACACGTACATGGCTAGCACCACATTGAGGGTGATGAGCACCAGAACGCACACCTCGAAGACGTAGGAGGCTCGTTGCAGGCCTGAGCGGTGATTGAGAGACGTCCGGTAGTGCAGAAGCGTCCATACATCGCTGCGTAGGGACGAATGAGTGTGACAGTCATGGTCCTGAGTTTCTCCGCTGCTGGATGCATTGCGTCTATCACAAACAGACAGAATCATGTCGATGTCGTCGCCTCTAGGCAGCAAATGCTGCTCTTCACCTTTCGCCATGGGCGGATATTTGTCAAGTGACGTCTCTGCCAGGGCAATCTTACAATTTTCAAGTGTAACAAATTGAAATTTTGATTCGTCTGTTTTAGAACGCACAACGTTGCTTTGCCCGCCAATATGCAGAGTACGTCCTTTTGGCTTGTGGCTCGTGGCTGCTGCTGCTGCCCTTGACAGCTCACTGGCGACTAAACTGTCATCGTTAATGTGTACTTGTGTGTCTCGCGACTGTATAGACCCGCACGAAGAGAAGCAAAAGGTGAACAAGTCGCTTAAAAACACCATTTTCCTCCTTTATTTTGTCGAGTTCTAATCGCTATGCTGATACATTTATTGTGGACCAGGCGTTGTTGCAACGTATCACCGGGTCCGTGGCTCGACTGCATGAAGTTGTAAAGGAGATCAACGCACAAATCGAGGTGCGTCCACTTTGTCTGCCTCAGTAATAGAGCGAATATAATACTTATATTTCATTAATTTCATATGTATTTAGAAAAGCGACTCGTTCCGCGAAGAGTTGACATTTACCTGTCAAGTTTGGAAGGGCTACGAGGGCCGCGTTCAGTCACACTGCGATAACGCTGCTGCTCAACGACAGAGTTAATGGAATGAGGTATTTCCATTCCTGATCCAACAGATTTTACTTTTTCATTTTCACGACTTATGATTGGAGTCTTATTTTCGAGGGGTGATTGGCAGAACTTTACTTTTGTTTGACTCACTGGGGACTTCGTTGCTTTTAAGTGGAGTGAAGATTTGGGTTGCGTGCTACCTGACCAAGCTGTTCGTCTGGAGGCTTCAAATTCTCGTTGAGCTATTTGCTCAGCGGCATTTTTAAAGTCCCCAACGCTCGGTGAAGCGCTGGCGAATTTTGGTCTCCTCGAGGTTTAGCTTCTTTTGGGTAAAACTCTTGACCACTTTCGCCGCGGACTGGTCATTTCATGGCTCAAATTGGTTATTGAACAACAATCGGAAGATGGAAATGTTTTTGTTTTGTTTTCAAAAGTATTTGGCGTTTGGACGCACCTTTTGTCGGTCTGTTGATGAAGAGTTCGCGTCGATGTGCTTTTTACCATAGTTGTGACGATTTGGTGGCGCGCTGCGATGAGTGATGATTGCTCATCCTCCCATACCTTCTCCAGTGCAGCTTGGGCTTCATCGCGTTCTAGGCGCCATAATAAATAGTCAGCGAAGTGTGCGATAAAGAAAACCTGATACTCTTACTTTTTGACGACACTGCTACGTTGTAGCGCAAATCGAGCAGGACTTGATCTTGGCCCAACGACCCTGATGCTTGTTGAGTGTGCTCCTTCAAGTGACGCTCAGTGATGTATGCCTGTGTAAATGCTCCCATATACCTGTACCAAAGGCTGTTTCTGTGACTCTGTCTGGACCCATGTATCCAGCAAGTTTGTATCAACTTTTTCTTGCTTGGCAGGGGGTCCTGGTGGAGACCTATTCACGGGACTAATTACTTCTGAAGACTGCAATCGCCGACTGGGACTATCTGGTGGGAGGGTGGCTTTGAAACAGATCCTGCTGCTTTCCGACGATTTTCCTGGAGCCGGTTACTTGCTATTTCAAAAATGTCATTGTGGCCATTAAGGATCTTCGTCCGCTTCTTGCTGGCACCAGACCAGTAGCTTGCCCCCATACTCTACGTAAACAAGATTGATATTAGGTGGTGCTCCAAAACCAGATCGGTGATGTGACTTGCCTTGGTGCGAGCTCTTGTTTGAAGGTCAAAAATGGGCTTAAACAGACTTTTCTTGTTCGTGCACATTACTAAGAACTTGTCTTCAAAATGGTATGAATTTGTTAGTCATAGTCTTGATTAGCAAACTCACTTATCAGCACGAACCAAGAGATATCACCCCGCTGTCGCCAGAAGTCATGGTTTTCAGCTGCAGTTTGGCCGCACTAGGAAGATTATTAGTGTGGTACAGAAGTCGGAAAAAGACTTTCACATTCTTGAGCATCTAGCGTTCCATTGTGATCATCATCTGAAGAAAAAAGTCAAGGTTATTGTTTCACACGGGCCGTACTTTTGCCGAAGCTTTAGCTCACCATACAGTCGAAATATATGTGTGTATATGTCCCGCGAGGACATGGTGCAGAAATTCCACAAGTTTAGAACAAAATCTGCGAGATAAAAGCGATGGTTAGAGAAACAAAATTCGCAATGAGTTTATTGAATAGCGTACCATCAAACGCTACACCACGAACCGGAGCTTGCTTCCCCAAGTTGCTGAACACCAGATCAGAAAATGTCGTGTGGGGTAACTCAAAGTACCGATGGAATTCTTCCAGGTCGATTGTCTTGCTTCCACTGGCCAAAAAACTGTTTGGTCGGTGGTTAAAGTCGACCAACCAACTTTGAACACTTACTCTGCGTCCATCCTGGCAAAAGACGATAGAACCGAAGTCCAGTCGTAGGCTTGTCGACTGTAACAAGCAGGAAGTGAGTTTTACTTGGTGTCGATAGATTTCTTGTATATTGCGAGGCCCTTACTCTCCAACACCTCCATAGCAGCGTTTACCACTGCATTTTTCATTAGAAGTGCATACTGCTCTTCCTCTTGTACTAGAGCCTTTTGGCTGAGTTTGCTATCACCGTTCCCCATCAAGTAGATCTACCCTGTTCAGCACACGCAGTTTCCACGCCAGACTGACAAGCCTCCCAAAATCTGGTGCAGGAAATTAATTCACTTGTCCGTCAAGGTGCTCAAAAGCTATTCACGAACTCAACGCAATAAGCTGCGAAACGACTCTTCCATGCAGTAACACAGTGGGTCGGTTAGGGGCGAAAGCATCAGGAATTCATCTCAAGGAATTGTCAGGGGTGGCGGCATCTAGAGGTGTCTAGTTAAAGCGAGGCTGTCGCGATCTCCGCATGACGGTAGTAGAACATTATGCCCCGGAGCACACCAATTAGACCCGACGATAATGAAGACGCCGGTCCTCACGGAGCCCTATCTCACAACCCGCCACCACCGGTATTGACACGTGCATATACTACCCGACAACCCAGCTCAAATATGTTTCGTAAGGCATCACGAGTTGCTCCGATGCTTGAAGAGGTAAGGAAGCGACAGATACAGGAACCTCAAGTACGCCGACACTCTGTAGGTACCCCAATACCACCACTAAGTACAGCAGATCAAGGGTCAAAGCGACGAGGATCGTTCACCGGGGCCACTCCAGTATCCAACCATGTACCCCCGCGGCTTGGTTCAGCCAGGCACATGTCGTCTACGTCGTCAATGGCAATCACCCGAGGATCACTAGGTCAAACCTCCCAGGACGGAAAATCTCTCCCACCGCTACGAAAACAGCGCTCGGCGTTAGCCGAACACTCAGACCCCCAGGACTGCGCCTTCGGTTTATTATCTGGCTTGCTCAACTTTACCACAGCTACAAACAACCCCTGCGATTTATCTTGAACCCACCATTGCTAGACCCACGCAGTAATGGAAAACTTGCGTGGGACTCACTCATCATGATTATTGTGTTATACAGTGCAGTGATGGTGCCATTGCAAATAGGCTTCCCAGAGGTGCAGCAGGGCGCTACGGTGAAGGCGTTTGCTGTATTTTGCGACGTGATGTTCTTCATGGATGTGATTCAGAACTTCTTGGTAGGTTATTATGTCGATGACGATGAAAACATGGTGCGTGACAGGTGGCTTATCGCCAGTCGCTACCTGACGTCGTGGTTTCTCCCGGATGTACTTGCCTTCCTGCCTGTCGACTACTTTGTCGCCCCAACTGGGACAAGTAGTGGTTATAGCGATGGTGTATCGACCAGCAATGCACAAGTTCTGTCATTGCGACTCGCGCGGTTAACACGGCTCCTACGTGTTACGAAGCTGACACGGCTTATCAAGTTGCGCCATTTTGCTACAAAGGTTGAGGACGCACTCGAGCTGGACGCTGTATTTTCACGTCTTTTTCGACTCATCGGTCAGGTGCTTCTAGTCACACATATTTTCTCGTGCTTTTGGCATCTAATTGGTTTCAATGCTGAAGACGAGGGAGCCTCGTGGATCATTGACACTGGAATACGTGACAGGAGCCCCAGTGTGCGCTACATTTACAGTTTTTACTGGGTCGTGGCGACAGTGTGGAGTAGGCTACGGAGATGTCCACGCCACTAATCGAGATGAAAGGCTCTTCGCTATGGCAGTATCAGTCGTGGGAGCTAGTGGCTTTGGTCTTATCATCGGTAACCTCACCAAAATTCTTGAGAATTGGCATCGTGAAACCTCGACCCGGGCACGTAAGCTAAGTATGATACAGACATTTGTACGAAAGAAGCGCCTCCCTCGTGCTTTAAAGGTCCGGCTGATGCGCTACTTTCGCCACTACATTGCTAAGACAAGCGCCTTTGACGAGCGAGAGCTGCTTTGCGAGTTTTCATTGTCTCTACGTGGCGAGATTCTACATGAGACGTACAAGAACACATTTTTCCGAATCCCGGCATTTAAGCGGTTGAGTACGCAGTTTGTGTTAGATATGGCCATGTTTATCAAACCGCTGATCGTCGTGAATGGAGATACCTCGCCCGCGAAGGATGTGTGGGCACTGAAATGTTTATTCTCAACACTGGGATCATAGAGGTCCGCCGCACACCTCCAGAAAATGCCGACTGGATTGTTGTCCTCGAAGTGCTTACGGAGAGAGGTGTGTTTGGTGAAGGATCCCTGCTTCAATACGGTCCTCACTCCAACACGTACCGATCAAAAGCTACAAGTGATTTGTTCACGTTACCAAAAGAGGATTTTGATCGTCTTATCGAGGAGTTTCCGGATGCCGAGCACGAATTACTCGATTACCATGAAGAGCGCAGCTCAATGCATGACCACGTCTTCGAACAGACTTTGGCCCGGTATCGCATGTTTGTCATCTCCCAAAACAATGATCCCGTGTCGGGGGTAGCCGGACTTGAAAATCTGTACCCGACGCTGACAATATTGATCGACGGAGTTTTGCAAAGCTATCGCTCCTTACCTCTGTCAGTACTTCAGGCGCTTGATCTTCCAGTTGTCCATGGGGGTTTCGGTCTTCAATTCTGCCACGGAGAAGTTGCATATGATCCGCCTTCTCTCTCAAGATGCAAACTCCAACGATTCCATGTCGCCTTGGCAGCGAATCAAATGGAAATTACTCACCCCCGTCAACCCCTTTCACAATGCCAAGCTTGCATGGGATGTGGTCACCGCTACGCTTCTCGTATACTGTGCGATCGCCGTTCCGTACGAAGTTGCATTTCTGGGGGAAGAGGGCACAACACTGAGCTCAGGTATGGACATTCTCGTCGAAATTATCTTCGCGATAGACATTATTGTCAATTTGCGCACTGCTGTTGTGGTTGATCTACCCGGTGAAGGTCAAACTGTCTTACTAGGACGACGCACAAGGAGTCGTGAATACCTACAAGGTTGGTTCGTGGTGGACTTTTTGTCAGCGCTTCCTATCTCGGTAATCGTTGCAATCTCAGCTGAATCGATTCAAAACACTGCTGGATCAGGGTCTTGGCTCCTAGTTATGGTCCATCTGCTGCGATTATTGAAGCTGTCGCGCATCTTTAAGTTTCTTCATACGCTTCAGCGCGAAGAAAGCTCAACGGCACTCGGGGCGACGATATCCACACACCACAACCTTGCACGCGTCGTCCGGCTGGTGTTCCGTGTGAGTTTCATTGCTCACTCACTAGCATGCGGTTTCTTTTTGGTGGCACGAATTACTCGAAAATCTGATGGCGGGCTCGGCGTTAAAGCCTCCTTTCCCACTGGAAGTTCAAATGGTGAAATGTATGTGTATTTCCTCTATTGGGCAGTGACGACGATGACAACGGCGGGCTATGGCGACACCCACCTGAAAACGTAGCTGAGATTGCGTATGTATGTTGCGGAGTTTTTGTTGGTGCGTCAACCTTCACGTACATCGTGGGCACATTATCAAGTCTTGTGGAAGAGCTCAATGAGGTCTCGGACACGTACCGAGCGCGAATGGATCACCTCAAGGCCTATCTCCGGGAGCGAGGAATCTCTCCGCCATTGTCAGCGCGTCTCCGCCGCTATTATGAATATTACTTGCTGCAGCGCGACGATGAAAACGAAGAAACCATTCTTGCTGAACTCTCGGACGATCTCCGGAGCCAACTGGTACTGCATCTAAACCGCGACATTGTGAGCAAGATCTCCTTTTTTGCTACACAGGATGATGCCTGTGTGAGCTATCTCATGGGTGTCCTGGACCCGGAGTTCTGCACGCCTGGCAGTACGTATTCAAAGAGGGGTCAAGTGGGTCGGCACATGTACTTCCTCGTGACGGGTACAGCGGAGGTGGTTTCAAGGCCGGCACGAGCGAGGAACAAGTCGTGGCAACACTACTCGAAGGAGGTTACTTCGGAGAGAGATCGCGATGCTAACACGTTCAAAACGAGCCGCAAGCATTCGTGCGAAAACGTACATGAGTCTCTTTGTCCTCAGTTTGCACGGACTCGATCGGATATCAACGCATTATCCGGAGATGGCCCATAGCATCATCCAGGAGTTTCGCAATAAGATCACGCACATCAAGAAGACGCCCGTAAAGCAGTTGGACTCACTTGTACAGGAAGACGTCAAACAGGCACGCGAGCGAAGCGGATTACTAGCAGCCTCCCTTTCTCGAGCTCTGCAAACGGAGGTGGCGGGACTGCGTCGGAGCTGCGAGCTACGCTTGGTGAATTCGAGAATATCTAAGTCATATCGTGGAGATCTACGGCGGAGGTGACAGGGGTAAACGCAAAGCGCTCGGATGTGTTATGCAGCACCTGCACAAGTACGAGTTCTCAGTCGATGACTTTCTTCAGGCCGCCGAGGAACTCAACTATGTGCCACAAATGGCAGCCACAAAACCCCATAACCATCCCACCGGTGCCGTGCTCAACAGTCTACAAATGCGAATGCGTCGCCGATCGTCCTTCTCCTAAAGCAGCTCGCATTTGTTTTTGGTGTCATGAGTCAGTCACAGTAGCGTCTAGCGCAAAGTTCTAAAGAGATGGTCATCATAACAGCTTGGAATGCTACCCGAATGTCCCGTAGGATGTCTTGTTCACAGGAGTTCCTCTAAATGCCTAGAGTTTATACTTAGTGTTTGCTAGCACCCCGGCGCAAATCGGCGGAAACCAGGCCACCAACGCGTGGAGAAGCTCTGCATCGTGCTGAGTTAGCTGCTGGTCTACCTCTGGCACCGTCCTAGCACCACCTAATTGCTGGGATTGGGCATGCAGGCGCTCTAAGTGTCGGTTGAACGCAGCGGACAAGCGTTCACGCAGCAGCGCGATCAACGGGCTTCATTAGCGTTGCTCATTTCAAACACCAGCCAGTCGTCCAACACGAGCAACCACTTGCTTGCTGCAACGGAGCCATCAACGTTGATCTCCGATTCTGCTTCTTGCTCTTCTACTACCTGCGTCTCCACGGAACCCATGAACAGCGCCTGCAATAAAGGGGATGGTAGCTTCGTGCCATACTTCGCAAGGCGAGTGCGCTCGGACTGCATCATTTCGTGGTAGACAAGCCACTCATCTGGTGGGCCCATATCATCCTGCTCAGACCCGTATTTCCTTTTGAGCTGCTGAGAGGTGCCAGTGTCCCATGTCACCATAGATGTGCCATCCATTTTCACTTTAACCTTCTCTTTCGAGGTCCAGTTGCGACGCACATTACCCGAGCGCGTGAAAAGAGCGTTCGGGTACATACCGATACTTAGTGCCATCAAAAATGGTGCTACGCTCTCAACGGTGGCAGGCATTCTTGGCACAGGAGTTGGAACGAGTTGAGTCGCAGGCGAGAGACCCAATGATTCCATATCTAGTTGTAGCTGCTGGTAAATGGAAACGAGCTGTTCCAGCGTTTGCCGGTGCAGCTTATTCCGAGCACAAAAGGTGTCCTTTGCCTTAAAGGAAGAACGATAGCGAGCATCGAGATATGACTCAAACGCCTTCCAAAGCACGAAATGATCGCTCTGCAAGATAAGCGCTGGTGGTGATCCATTTCGCGCGAATGCCTTCTTGGAAGCATCCACTTGACGCTGTTCCTCCGGCGACATTCCAAGGAAGCTGATGAATGGGTCCCGATATCCGCTGAGCGTGCATGTGGTCTGGAGAATGGCGTCGAAACACCCGAACGTGTGACCCCAGAGAAGAAGCTTCGCCATCTGCACGGCAACCCCACCGGTGCAAATGTTACCCAGATGCCAGCCAAGCAGTGTTAGTGCTTGATGACCCTCCCCACTGCTCGTGAGCGCACGCATCTCTTCTAACCTCTGCAACGACGCATCGATTGAGGTTTCACTGGGCGCATCCATGGCTTCCAGCAGGAACTGCTTCGCGTCGCGTATATGCAGCTTCTTCTCAAATTGAAGCAGTTTTATCTGCAGTAGTAACTCCTCAACGGCGTCGTAAGTAGTTCTGGCAACATGAATTCCTTCATACCTGTTTCATATCGCGCTCTCGAGAAGAGACGGAAACAAACACCTGCACGCACGCGACCTGCGCGGCCCATGCGCTGCACGCAATTTGCACGAGCGACCCAGGTTGTCTGCAGTCCCATCACAAAGGATGAGCTCGACGTGGCGGCAAGTGCGTGTGCCTGCTTGGACTTACCACAGTCCACGACAAACACAACATCCTCGATCGTCAGACTAGTTTCGGCGATATTTGTAGCCAAGATCAATTTTCGCTTTCCATGGGGTGGTATCATGAATGCGCGGCGCTGCTCCTGAGCCGAGAGGCGTGAGTGGAGAAGAGCAATCTCGTACGTCAATGATGTTGCCGGTGAATTTAGCAGAGCACGTTCCATAAACGAGATCTCTTCCCAGCCAGGAAGGAACACGAGAATGGCACCTTTACCATCCTCCTCCAGCGGAAATGCGCGATTTACGAGGAATAGAAGCTGCAACAGCAGATCATAGTCCACCGCTTGGTCTTGTCGAAGTGCGTCTTGCTGTTGTGTGTATGATGAGAGGAATGCCTCCTTCGCAGCGTCGTCAACATCTTTCAATGCGGCTTGTAGAACGTTTCCTATCGCAGCAACAGGCACTACTGGTGCGACCTCTGGTTCCTGGCTAAGGGGCGCTCCGAAATCCTCATAATGCTCCCGAAACATGTTGCCACGTGCATACCAAATGCCTCCTCATCAATAAAGCCCTTGCCGCCGCACAAAGGACACTGAAGTCCGCTATCCGTTTCAGTCCCTCCTGTCCAACCGCTACCAGCAGTAGCTCCACTATGCTTGCTGTACGAACCATCCATGATCGGTAATGGTGAGCTGCGATCGCTCTCCAACAGCACCAGAATGTCTTCAAGAAAAAGTGTAGTCACAGGAAAGTTTGTGCCGCCCACCATTTGTAGTACGGGCGCCGGAAAGTCTGGCTGAAAGTACTGTGAGAACTTTTCTACTTGGATGGTGGCGCTCATGAGAACCACCTTGAGATCCGGCCTCTGCTTCAGAATAGACGTCTTGATAAGAATGAGCAAAAAATCCGTAAACTGATCGCGTTCGTGCACTTCGTCCAAGATCAGGTGCGAAAAACCACGCGCCAACGAGTCATTGTTCAGCCATTTGAGCAAAGTGCCAGTCGTGCAGAAAATGAGTTTGGATCGCTTCGCGTCAAAGACGAATCGAAGCGGATGGCATGACCCACCTCCTTGCTATCTCCACCGTGGGGTCCAGAGCGTTCACGCGCCACGTTCTGCAAGCGATATGGCGCTAATTCTTCTGGGCTGGGTGCAAATAATCCGCGTCTCATCTCCACGTCCATTTGCCAGTGCATCATCCAGCAAGAACTGCGGGATCTGTGTGGATTTACCACATCCCGTATCTCCAGACAGCACCACAATCTGGTTATTGGCCACCAACTCCAAGATCTGCTCTCGATACCCAAACACAGGCAGCTTAGTTGCCTCTCAACAGTCCGCACTGTTTTCACCCCACGTGCCCTTAGATCTTGTCTGCAAGGGTTTAAACAGGGGCGCACCACGTCCTGATGACGTTTTGGCACCGTAGCCAATGGAATTAAATCTCGAGCACTCCAGGGATCCCCCTTCCCGCTTGTTTGTGCAGGATACTTGTCCATATATTCACGAATCACTGGAGGGAACCACTCCACTGTGGAATAATTCAACTCTGTAGGCTGCAAACGCAGCGAAACCTTCTGCATCGCTGCGTTTTCTTGACTTTAGCCACGTGAATGAAGCGTCCAGCCCCTTTCTTACCTGAGCTCTTGGAGAAGAGTCCGTACTTCTGAGCCATTGAGTGAATGTATCGGCGCTGCGTATTGTCGTAACTGGGAGAGAAACTCATCTCGGATCTGGATCCGTCTTCGACCAGCGCCTGCAGAGCTGCGTGGATCTCCATAGTGAAGGATTCATCTAAACTGATGGCTGGTTCATTGCTGGATCCTGGTGGCCCCTGCCGTTTGGAGGCGTGAAGCCTCTGGAACCATTAGGAGGAGGACCTTGACCGCTTCCTCCACCGCCCCGACCGCGACCACGACCGCGACCACGACCGCGGCCACGATAACCATCATGACTGCGACCGCCACGGCTAGCACCGTAGCCCCTACCGCCACTCTATCGCCACCGCCGTTGCTGCGCTGCATTCTTGTACCGGTAAAATAAAAACAACCTCAAAATTTGAAGTAGTAACATATTCGTAAAAATAATGTTTAAAAAGATTTATTATTTAACAGAATTATAATAAAATAACATCTAAACTGGAGAGTGAGCAACTAATTTGTAGGCATGTCTTGCTTATATTTAGCGGATCGGCTTCGCTATGCCTAGTTCCCATCCTAAAACCGTCGAAATAGGGTAATTTGAGTTGTGACCACAACGGTTAATTACAATTTTGTCGCCTTTATTTTAAAGCTAAGTTCGGATTACATTTCGGTACCTTATTTTGTCGTTTTTTATAGGAGCGAAATAGTTTACGGATCAAATGCAACGTGAACTTAGACTTCATTGCCCATTTGTTTTTACAAAAAACTGGACAATCAAATATTTTTGAAAAAACTTTAAAATATTTTGATTATTAAAAATAAAAAGCCAAATTTTGGGTAATGCCGGCTAGGTGCGCGTAATCACCTCTCCTTATAGCGCACTTACTCTGTCAATTACTCTTCGCTCTGATAATGGAGCTTAGTGTCGCTGCCAGCGGCGTGCGACGCTCACCCGTTCGTGGCGAACATGACGCTTGGCCCACTCTCCATCGACTACGTGCATGTCCACTACTGCTCTTTGGCGGGCTTGCCTCTGCTGTCTGCGTTATTTCTGCTCCTATGGCTAGCGGTTCTCTTCTACTTCCGTGCGTTTGCTTATCAATCTTTCCTCCCCTCGCCTCTAATTCTCTTAAATCTATATTACAGTGGGAAGCACAGCAGATGGATACTTCGCCGACCTTAGCCAGTCTCAGTGATCGGCTACGGGTCCCACGACGTGTCAGGCGTCACCTTCCTGGCCTTTGCAAACGGCGCGCCCGACGTCTTCTCAGCAATAGCAGCGTACTCATCAGGCGTGGGGAGGCAGGGATCAACGAGCTACTGTGGGGCTGTGTTCGTATCTACGGTGGTTGTGGGCGCTGT
>VKKV01000459.1:0-13073 GCA_008080845.1 Phytophthora kernoviae | reverse complement strand
CAGCTTCGGTAAGCTTCTAAAGGCAGAAGAAGTCGAAGAAAAGTAAGTAAGAGAGTGCATTGAGTGATGAGAGTGGAAAGCGTTTTGTATGTGTGATGAATACGTTTGAAATGTATTTAGCATTTAACGAGGGTAAGAAAGGCAATCCGCTTGCACGAAGCACTGCAATGCAATACTGTCAGCAAGTCAAACTTTGGCTGCTGGACCAGTTCCTACAGAACCGGGCCTCGCTGGGAGTCAGATTGCTAAAGGTGAGAAAAACACTGGACAACTTCTGTATGAAACGAGATGGTGGCGGATTTATATCCAAGGCACCACCATGTACGAAGTCCGATCTGAAATTAATGCTTGTGTATTTGTATACGTATGCGAATTCTGAGAGTGACTATCAAGATGATGCGTTGCTGTGCCTCATCTGGTACCTGCTCGACCGAGCTTCGGACCTCTTGACGGTCTGCAAGCGGAATTTCTCTGTAGATGCTGCAGATGTGCTGTTCCTGCGCTTGGTCCGCGTGAAGACACTGTGGTAAAGCCTAGTCCACCTTTCCGGTGAGAATGGATTGATGGACGAGGTAATCTACGGTGCGACCACATGGACTCAGATTATCAGTTATCCGATCTGGATAGAGCAGATGGGTGCAGTCTTTGGAGCACACAATCGGGTCGCATATGGTGCCATCTTTGAATAACGCGAGCTACCCTGAAAAGGTAGATCGCGGATGGAGCTATTTTTTGGATACCGCGATCTACTCCAAAAAGTAGATCGCCGATGGACCAATCTTTCCGGTACGCGATCTGACTCAGAAAGTACCCACCGGGTGATGGACTATTGACTGGGTGATGGACTACTGACCGGGAAGTGGAGTCTTGGGAGAAGGCAGGCCTTCTCACTCTTAAAAAAGGTCCTCTTCAAGGAAGAGCTCTTCTGAGCACCTCTTCAGGGAGAGTAAGGGATGAGTTGGGTAGGGAGAACATAGGTTTCTTAGTGTAAAGGAAATCAAAGTTACTTCTGTATACTTTAAGTGTTCTAGGAATTATATTGACCCACTTAGTACATTTAGTTAAAGGTAGATCAACTCAACAGTAGCTCCTGGATAGTTGGCCAGACCACGTCATCCCACAAGATCAAGACCCCGCGAAAGGAAGCGGTCAAGGAGAAAAGGAATAAGCGGAACAACACATACCCCTCAAGACACGCCAGGACCGGAGCTATCTCTGGTCCGTCGATCAAGACCTCAAGAGATCAAGATCGACACTCAACCCGTCCCCTTGTGAAGAAGTTTCCACGAGGCGACACCCCAGTCCCGCGTCTCGCCAGGGCGGTCCACTTGACATCGCTACGCGTTTTCTCGAGACACCGAGAGAGCAGAGCTAGCCCACTGACGGGTACACAAGGTGAGAAGACAATCAGCATCCTCACGGATGATCGGAGTACCCCTCCGTTAGTCGGTAGTTCGGGCGACGTGTGAGCAGATCGTGAACGCGTTTTCACTGATCTCTACACCACAACACCGGAAGAGCAAGGCTGTCACCCATCCCTGACACAGACTTCACCACCTGCCCCTTGCTCGCCACCCCGCTTGCTTTGATCAACTAAGCCTCCCCAAGCACGGCACTGATCGTCAACCTCCGGAGCAGGTCGCTCAAATGGCTGTCACTCTGTCGCCTGATGTGCCGTTGGTGGAGCTCTTGAACGCCACCCTAGTCGCCGCTGATCTTGCTACCCTAGCTGCCACATCCCGTGTCGACACGGCACCGACAATCTACGCGCATGTGAACTGGGTGTTGGACCGTGTAGCTCCGGCTGCAGGTGTGAAGACTACGCTAACGTCTCATTCTTTCCGGCGAGGTTGAGCTCAGCACGCGAACGGCTGCGATCAGATGACAGCGCGGTGGGTTTCGACCGTGGTTACTGGAATATGAGCACGGCAAACAAGGGATTTAATTACATCTTCAGCACTAGCAGGGAGGATCACAAGATTGCCAAGGTACAAACCCAGCAGTAACATGCCACTTTAAGATCCCCGAGCTTCGATGTACAGACGCTTGACACGATCATCGGAGTTCAGCGCGCTCTGTTTGGGGCATGCCACAACTTTGAGGCCAACAGCTTCAACGTGAACAAGCGCGTGCTGGATGCCTTGACAGCGCGTGTCTTCCGTCACTTCCCGTGCTGAAGGTCTTAAATCCTAAAGGCCTGTCGTCAAGTGCATCAAGGACTGTGTAGTCCTTGCTGGATGCACCTTGGCGGGTCTGCTTGCATGGCCGTCGCACCTCACACACGTCTCAGCTTCCTGCGAAAGCATCAAGCTAACAGACAAGCAACCAAGAAACTAAATCAAGAGAACCAAGCCAGAAATAGAAGATCATCGATGAGCAAGCGGCTGTGATTAAACGCTTTATCGAGCATGTCAAGAGGCAATATGTTCGCATAGATGCGCTGGAGACCAAGCTAAACAATGATCCGGTACAAACTACGAGCAAGCGAAGCAATCAGGATGGACAACAAGATGTGAGCCAGCCGAATAAGAAACAACGCAGGGTGTCCGTCACTCACCTTCACGCTACGTGGTTTGCGCGGTACGCGCAGAAGCTGCGATGGCAGTCACAGGAGCCGAAGCACCAGCAGTCGAAGGCCAAGCTGCTTGTCGCTTTCATGAAGCTCTTCTTGATGGATGGCTTCGTGTTGGATCCTGCTGCACTCGACTACCGCGACAAAGTGCTCGACCTGGGTAAACAAGCCGAGACCAAGTTGTTAACCTTCCTCAAAGAAAAACACAATATCAGTTCACGTGGGTTCAGCGCCGTCCTCAGGCACCTACACACGCTCCATACTGCCGGATCACTGAACGACTTGATCACCCGCCACCAACGACAGCTTTACAGTACTGCAATCCAAGATCCTTCTCCAGGCTATATGCAAGACGTTCTCGAGTTAGTTAAATCGTAATATGAGCCATCTCAATACATATTGCACATTAGATCACAATACCAGTAATACCAAACGTATTCATTAACATGCCAAGTCACAGCAAGGTGTCTGACAGCACACATGCACACTTCTTGGCAACAATCAAACCAGTGTACGTGAAGTAACCTTCGGCACGATGCGGATGTCGCCTTCCGGCTGGACAATGCATAAGAAAACCAGTGGTGGGAATCGGACCCACGACTTTCCTTTTCAGGGGCTCTACCATTGAGCTACACTGATGGGGGTTAGAACAACGCAAGACAGGGATAAGGTATTTGTTTAGAGCGCCCGAGGGAGCTTTAACCCACACAGTTCTTCGTGCGGGTGACAGACCCTGCTAGCTGCACCGATGCACGGCACAACCCACTCAATACACCAATCCTGGGTGGTCACTCGGGCACTGACACACATCGCCATGTTTGCGGAAAGCGGATACCCCTCAATGACATTCATTTTTAACACTTGGTTTTTGCAAACCATTCTGTTTTCTATACTGGGATTGGTTACACTTATGTTTTGTAAATTAAACTGTTTTCTATAATGAGATATAGTTCACTCATGCTTTGTATTGCATAATATTTTTAAATGAGGTCCATTACGTCCGAGGGTCCGATGTTTTTATGGATGAATATCATCACTTCTCCGACCTTACTTAAATTCACTATTGTGAGGTTCAGCCAATAGGAAGTGATTATTTGATTTTTAGCGAATCAGAAAGCAGTTAACCTGCGTTTTAGCCAATCACAAAGAGGGTCAAATACATGTCCACCCTCCGACATATCGGGTCGGAGACACAGCAAAGTTATTGGTATGCCTATACAAAATAGCAATCATTCGCATATTTCGCACATAACCCACAACTACCGACAATCCTCCGACCCGTAAGATGAGCCTCGACGACCTTGCTCCTGTCAACACGAAGCGTGCTCGTGACAGCGCGGCGCGCTCTTTCATGAAGTTCTTAGAAGAAGAAGAAATGAGTATCTAAAGACATGCATGCGTGAAAACGCGCCACTTATCTTGGAAACGGTAGTGGACAAGTTTGGCATGCATCTGGTGTTCAAGGAGGGTCGCAAGGGGAAGCTGCTAGCGCGCCACTCGGTCATGCAGTACTTCCGCCAGGCGAAGAATTGGCTCATGGATCAGTTCCCGCAGCATCATGCCGCTGTCGATGCGCGTCTGCTCAAGAAGGGCCAGACGCTAGAGTGATTGCTTGAAGCGCGAATCTGGAGGCTTTGTCAATAAAGCTCCAGCATGTACGAAGAAGGCACTCAAGCAAATGGTCATGTATTTGTATTCTACTGCTTCCACGGCGACTGATTATCAAGATGCGGCGCTACTATGCCTGCTTTGGTTCTTTTTGGCCGAGCTTCAGATTTAACACTGCTTCGCAAGTCTAACCTATCCATCGGCTCAGGCGACATCTTCTTTGTAAGATTCATCCGAATCAAGACAGCCGAAGAGCAAGGACTATCTCTTTTCCCTGATGACGACTTCGCAACCTGTCCGATACTTGCTATTGCGCTCGCATTGATTACCCAGTCGTCACCGACGCCTGCTCTACTGAGCCATCTTCCGGATCAGCAGCTGCTTACATCTGCCAAGCTCACGCCATCCTTCCCGTTGATTGACCTGCTAGATCATCCAGAAACAATGTCACTGGCACAATCTGCGCCCGACACTTCGACTGCCAAGGCCCCAATGACCACGCCTGGTGTCCACAGCTACGTCAATCGTGTTCTTGACCGGATTGTGAAGATGGCTGGCGTGACTGAGCGTCTCACGTCACACTTTTTCGACGTGGCGGCGCGCAGCACGCCAACAGTGCAGGTCTCAGTGCCCAGTGGATTTTTGATCGCGGCGCTTGGAATATGACGGCAACGAACAAGGCCTTCGCGTATGTCTTCAATACCCGAGTGAGGACCACCAAGTTTCGAAGGTCTTAAGCAGCCATGGTCCCGCTAAAACGGTGTCGCTTCTTTCGCTGGAAATGTTCGATTCACACACACAGACGAAGATTCGGGTGGTTGCAACTGCACTTTTTACTCCTGCTCAGGTCTGCAAACATCACAGTATAACGTGAGCACGCGAGTGATGGAAACCCTTACGGCGTACCTAATCCTGCATTATCCGTCGATGAAGCGCGTCAACTGTGTGGGACCTGCATTGGAGAGGCTAGAACTCTGTGTCATCGAGTGCGGTTACACTATTGCAGAGCTGCTGGCTTGGTCGTCTCACATCGCCTGTAGTAGCAACGCGAAGGAGAAAGACACAACGCATCAAGACACCACTACAACCATCACGGAGCACCCAATGTTCCAGCGTCAAACAGCCTTGATTGAACAGTTAATCAAGGTAAATCAACGTCTCGATGCTCGTCTAGCTATCATGGAAGCTAAAGTCGACAACGCAACACAAGATACACAAGTAACAAACAAAATGGTGAGGACACAAGCAGCGATGAGCCCCCAGCAAAGAGACGACGTGCATCAGAAATGACAAACCTGAGAGATGCGTGGTTCAGTTGGTACGCACAAGAGCCTCGCATGTGGAGCTCTAAGGAGAAGGCAACCAAACACGTGAGGTCCAACACTAAATGGATCGTGGGTTTCTTGAAGCTCTTCCTCAAAGATGGCTTCCTGCTCGATACCAATTCTCCACGCTACCGCGACGATGTACTTGAACTTGGCTCCATTGCTGAGAAAGAGCTGTTGAAGTTTCTCCTGGAACACAATATAACGGCTCGAGGCAGCCACAATGTCCTGAAACACATGCGCACACTTCACAAGTCAGGGGTCCTCAACGAACGCATCTCCCACTTTAGGCAGCTCCGATCCGCAGGACGCATCACTGACCCTTCCCCACCTCATACCCACAACATAATATCTTCAGTACTTCCGGTATAAGTAAATACATATCGTACCTTGTACATCTTGTGATAGTTCACCGCGCGCCATTGATTTATCTCTCAACAAATTATTCTTTTGCGTCCAAGAAGCCAAGACCTTTGTATCATCATGCCGACCAACAAGCCGTCCAAGAACCCCATTAGCTCCAGCAAGGAGTTCAAGACCCTGTGTATCAAGACAGTCAAGTTGTTCGAGGATTTCGAGTCAGTGATGAGGCAATTCGCCACCTTCGACTTACCATGGTACTCTCCGCTGAATCAGCTGAGCTTCTCCCAGAGGCTCTTTCCATCATCTTCGCTTCCCTGGCAGAAAAAACAAGCGCAAGATCATCCTGGACGATGTCCGTGAGTGGCTTCAGCCTGCTGTCGCAGAACCACGCTCCAACGAAGCCACCGCTGTCAAAGACACTGTTAATGATGAAGGTGACGAACAAGAGTGGAGCACCGATGCCAGTACTGAAGCCCAGCCATTGCACTTTGTCCGCCGACTTCTTGACAGTAAACGGGAGGGGCGCAAGACTTACTTCCTTACTGACTGGGAGCCGACTTGGAGCCGTACAAGAACTTACCGATGACGGTGATTGCTCGCTTTCGTAAAGAACGCAGAACCCTTGTTCGTCGAACCTACATCGAACATGAGGCAACGGAAGACAACTCGCTAAACATGACAGAGGGATAATACACATGTGAAGGTTTGGACTGCAAAATATCTTCTATTACACGATTAAGGAGAGAGACACACTCGAGAGAGATACTGGCACAACAATATTAACCACCAGACACAGAACACAAAGCTTAACCTCCTTGCGGAACAGCAATGTTAACCTCTGAGCCAAGCACACAAAGTTTAACGCGAGAACGCTCCCATGAATGCAGCAATAGCAACAAGAAGCACATACAAGGCATACACATATAAACACACTGATGCTCCTAGCGAATCAATACTAGTGAGGCCCAGATCCGACCATAGAAGAGATGATGCCTTGTGCTCTACCGTGAAAAATCTCGAATGACAAGGTGTTCAGCTTGTCGGTTGCTCTGAGTCCACTAGATCGATCACTGGCCTGGTCCAGTGATTTCTATTTTTACATCATGGCGTAGCTTCAGCTTATTTACAGTAATTACAACTTGTAAAAAGAAGGGTTTTACCAACGTGCTCTTTTTAGTGGCCCCCAATTTCTGTGCCCAGCCTTCATTTCTCAATATGCCGCACGGAGAGTACATGCCTCTACCGCTTAAAAACAGTGTGTTTCTTTTTCCTCTTACCTTGCCCCACAGGCCGTTTCAGAGCCTAAAAATCCGCCTACAAACTTGCCTGTAGCACACTTTCTGGTGCTCCCAAATCAACAAATGTTATCTTTGGGTTGGCCACACAACTTTGTTCGGTTCTGTCCATTTTATATTATGTGTACCGCTTTTACGGTACAGTCGGAGAAAGTCGGGGGTCGGAGATTTTATGTTATGGATGAATATCATCACTTATCCGACCATACTTAATGTTTGTATACCACGTCGGAGGCCAATCAAATGTTTTAATTAGTTTTGACCAATCCAAATCAACTTTCCAGTATATTTCAACCAATAGTATTATATAGGGTTAGGTGGGTCCTCTAAGCCAGCCCTTCCGACGTATCGGGTCGGAGGCACGCGTAAAATATGTGTATGCCTATTCAAATTCCAAGTGATAAACGTATCACTTGCATATTTGCAGCTTATCCGACAAAGGATGGGATTAGAAGAGCTCAAACCTGGTAACACCAGGCGAGCTAAGGCAACTGCCATCAAGGCGTTTAAGACCTTTATTAAGAATGAGGGTGTGGAGTTTGAATATGTGAAAGAATCTATTGAGCGTGATGCCACTGGGCAATGTTTTGTATCTGTATTGGACAAGTTTGGTATGCATCTTGCGTTTAACGAGGGTAAGAAGGGCAAGCCACTTGCCCGGAATACCTCCATGCAATACTACAGGCAGAGTAAGATGTGGTTGTTTGAGCTCTTCCCACGCAACGACACATAGTCGAAGCAAAGCTGCTTAGCATGGGGAAGACACTAGAAAACTTTTGTATGAAACGGATGGAAAAGTAGTTAACAAGGCTCCACCATGTTCAAAGAGTGACTTGAAAAAATGATGTTGTATTTGTATAAAAATGCATGTACGTCGAGTGACTACCAGGACGCTGCCTTGTTGTGTCTGTTGTGGTACCTGTTCGGGCGGGCGTCAGATCTGTCGCTGGTCCGTAAAGAGAACCTCTCCATCGATGCAGCCGACGTTCTTCGTGCGCTTCATCCGCATGAAGACGGCCGAAGAGCAGGGGCTGTCACTGTTTCCGGACGCCGACTTCGTCACCTGCCCGCTGTATGCGATCGCGTTAGCTCTCACCACCCAAGCTGCTCCATGTGTCGACCTGCTGGATAATCTCCCCGTGCTGCCGGTCCAAGCTGCCGTCACGCTGTCTCCGGCCACGCCGCTGCTGGATATCCTCGACCACTCAGTCGAGTTTGTGGCGCTTGGTGCCGCTGCTGGTGCAGAGGCTGCTGCGTGTAAGGGTGGTGACACGACACCGACGATCTACACACACGTCAACCGTATCCTTGATCGTGTAGCTGGTGTGGCTGGCGTTCAGCCGCGCTGACGTCGCACTCTTTTCGCCGTGGTGGAGCTCAGCACGTCAATGGCTTCGACGGCCTCACGCACCGCTGGATCTTCGACCGTGGTGCCTGGAACATGAGCACAACAAACAAGGGGTTCAACTACATTTTCAACACAAGTCGAGAGGATCACAAGGTCAGCAAGGCACTCAGCGGGTACGCCACGGAGGTGAAGGTGTTGCTGTCCGACATGAAGCCCTTCGACGCGCAGACGCAGGAGAAGATTACTGCCGTCCAGCGCTCCCTGTTCATGACATGCTACAAGCTAGAACGCTCCAAGTTCAATATCAGTCAGCGCGTCATAGATGTCCTCACTGCTTACCTCATCCTCCACTACCCGCTGATGAAGAAGCTCCAAGCTGATGGTCCAGCAGTGAAGCGCTTGGAGTCTTGTGTCGAGCACACTGGCTCCTCGGTCGCTGACTTACTCGCGTGGTCGGCGCACCTAGCTGCTGCCACCTGTGGAAACAAAATGTCCGAGCCAAACCACACACATGCTACACCATCATGCAAGGAATCAAGCGAAGGCACCAAGATTATCGACCATCAACGAAATGTCATTGACCAGTTAATCTCGCACATCAAGCGTCAAGACGAGCGAATGGATACCCTAGAAGCAAAACTAAACGGCGATACAGCACAAAGCAAGCCGGTTAAACGTCAGTACGAGCAAGATCAAGAACAAGACAAGCCATCGAAGCGAAGAAGAACTTCTGTGACTCACCTTCACGCTACGTGGTTTGCGTGGTATGCACAGGAGCCACCCTGGCTGGCGGATGCCCCGAAACGGCAGCGGTCGAACGCCAAACAGCTCGTTGCCCTCATGAAGCTGTTCCTTGTCGATGGCTTCGAGCTCGACCCAAGCGCTGCTGACTACCGCGATCGAGTCCTGCTCTTGGGAAGCAGGCGGAAGCGGCGGTGTTAGCCTTCCTCAAAGGCCGCGAGATCAAGTCGCGCGGCTCCACGGCCGTCCGCAAACACCTCCACGACCTGTACTTGAAGGGCGCCCTCAACGACAAAATTACCCGGTACCTCCATCTGCGTCGGGCTGCTACCATTCAAGATCCAGACCGCCAAGACGCTCTCGAACCTGTAGCAACCACGTAGGCGTAAGTAGCAATGTCCTCAGGCAGAGCGGTAACAAACACAGAAGTATCAGAGGGCAAATACACAGTCAATTACATGTTTAACAAAATGCACATTCAGTTAGCCTATCATAGTCAATACAACGAGCAACAGCAACATCACAATAGCAGCAGCAGCGCCGTAGGCAGCGAGAATAGCAGTAGGTGCGGCATCAACCGCAGTAGCAGCAAGCGAGAAGCCTCCACCCCACAGCAAGTTGATGGCAACGGCTGGAGTCGAACCAGCAACCTCAGGGCAAAGCCCTGCGCTCTTCCACTGAGCTTCGTTGTCGTAGGTGGGTCAAAGAGGTGGGGCGACCAGGAGCGCTGACTGCGGCTTGAGGCCAAGCGTACGGTCTGTACGGCTTGAGAGACCCAGTTGGAGGTTTGAGCAGTAGCGTTGAAAAATGAAAACTGAGCTCTAAGTCCCCGCTGTCGGCGACGGCTGAACCGCAGATTTCAGCTGTGTGAGGCTGGCAGCCACTAGCTAGCTGCGTATTTATCCACTTCTACATGGCACGCTTCTATTGGTGGATTATCCACCAATAGGCACGTGCAACTGTGACTGGCTGTCAGCATGATCTTAATAGTGGACCCCGCCACGAAAATGCAGGGCTCATTCTTGTTTTTATCGGCTCGAGAGCATGGCTCTGGCTCAAATTGCACATTTTTCGTTTTTGCGCTTCCTCAGCCCACAGGCCGTTTCAGGCGATTTCCTTCCGCCTATAAACTAGGCTAAAACAGGCTCTCTGCTGCCCTTTCACATCATACTTGACCTCACCTAACCATTTCCCTAAACACAAGTAGTACCGTAATTGCCAGTCGAAAGTTTTTGTACGTTAGACTTTCCATGCACGATGTACCAAAGTTATGGTACCGGTCCTCTAGGTCCGAAGGTCGGATAATTTATGGTATGGTATGACATTTAATAAACACATTCAATTCATTTTTTTAAACCAATCAAATCGCATCGTTCGTTTAGAAAACAAAATATTTCTAACAGTGCATTAGAAATACATGTTTCTAATCAGGTGAAGATCCGAAAGCTGAGCACAAAGCGCCCAAGTACGCCAAGCTCCCGATCGCACGATACCATGAGCGCTCAGTCCATTCTCACAGACTCCTGCGTACACTGCGCGTCTGTCCAGCTCGAAGGAGGTGGCGGCGGAAGAAGCACTTGTCTACGAAGGTAAGCGACACAGCGAGCAGACAATATTTCCCATATAATGACAGTTCCTAACTTGAAATGCGTCTGTTATGATAGAATTAAAGCGCACAATCTCGCTGCTGGAAACTGTGGTCAAGACCAACGCGAAGGAGAAGATCCCACGCATTCTGCGCACCACAAGTAAGCTGCGCAAGACGCTTTCAGTGGCACAGCTGCAGCAGGCGGTGAAGCAAGTGCTGCCCGAGCAGAACGCTTCCAAGTCGGCGCTGCTAGTGCTGCTGGACAAGATCGCAGCCAAGGTTCAAGTGTCTGCAAAGGACCAAGATGTGGAGATGACGGACACCACGCCAGAAGTGGAGGCCCCTGCTGCGGTCCCTGTAACCGTAGTGCTGCCTGTTGTCGACCTCATTGAAGTGGAGATTTACCTTTTCCTGTACGTGCTGGCGGCGCTGATGAAGTACAAGATGGAGGCTGAGGCGCTCGATGCGGTGGACAAGGTGGTCGTACGCTGCCAACAGTTCAATCGTCGCACGCTGGATCTGTTCCAGGCCAAGGTGTTCACCTACTACTCGAACATCCACGAGCAGTTTGGCCACGACCTCCCGACTATCCGCAAAACGTTATTGTCTGCGCACCGTACGTCATGCTTGCGCTACGACGAGGCTGGCCAAGCTACACTGGTGAACTTGTTGCTGCGCAATTATCTGAAGGACAATCTGTACGAGCAAGCTTACAAGTTCGTCAGCAAGACAACGTTCCCCGAGACAGTGTCGAACAACCAGTTTGTGCGTTACCTGTACTATGTGGGCAAAATCCAGGCTGTGCAACTCGAGTACACCGAGTCGTACACTAAGCTGATGCAGTCTATTCGTAAGGCTCCGGCCAACACGGCTTTGGCTTCCGACGCACGGTGCACAAGCTCGCCATTATTGTGCAACTGCTGATGGGCGAGGTACCTGAGCGCAACGTATTCAACCAGGACGAGCTACGCAAGGCTTTGGCACCATACCTGCAGCTAACCAACGTACGGTCGTTTTGTCGAAGTTTGCTTTATGTTCACAGCAGCTGATGTCATTTTATTTTTGTGCGTTATGTAGGCTGTTCGCGTGGGCAATTTGGAGGATTTCAACACAGTGCTGACACAATACGGGGCGGTCTTCAAGGCCGATAACACCTACACGCTGATCCTTCGGTAAGCATTGACTAGTGTGGCTTTTGCTTTGTCTTTCAGTCTTCACTTGCTAATTGATCTGCTACAATGTCTTGTAAAGCCTGCGCCACAACGTCATCAAGACGGGTTTGCGCAAGATCAGCACGTCGTACTCACGGATCCTGTTCTCGGACATTTGCGAAAAGCTAGCTCTGGAGAATGCACAAAACGCCGAGTTCGTGTGCGCCAAGGCGATTCGTGACGGCGTGATTGATGCCGTGATTGACCACGAGAATGGCTGGCTGCAGCTCAAGGAAACGGTGAACGTGTATACCACGAATGACCCGCAGACTGCGTTCCAGAGACGTATTACTTTCTGCCTGGACGTGCACAACGAGGCTGTCAAGGGCATGCGGTACCCGCCAGACGCCTACAAGAAGGACCTGGAGAGCGCCGAGGAGCGTCTCGAACGCGAGAAGCAGGAAGAAGAGCTCGCGAAGGAAATTGAAGACGAGATGGATGAGGGCCTATAACCTGACTGCAGCGAGTTGTAC
Organism: Phytophthora kernoviae; assembly: GCA_008080845.1. Lineage (NCBI taxonomy): Eukaryota > Oomycota > Peronosporomycetes > Peronosporales > Peronosporaceae > Phytophthora > Phytophthora kernoviae. The sequence continues at coordinate 549 of VKKV01000459.1, read as the reverse complement.
GAGGCTTGTCGTGAGCAGTAAGCAAGCAGCACCTGCAGTTAATCCTGTGCTAGAATGCAACGTAGCTCTTCACTTTGAAAGACAAATTCACACGTCGCTCTTAACCGACTCAAAAGCAAATCAGTCTCACTGCATACAAAACATACTGAAGAGCAGTAGAGTGCTCGTTGTCTTTCTGATCATATCCAAGTCGACTGATGCGAGCGCGATGTATGTATTTCCTTGACATGGTCTTGTTACAGCTGTCCACCGCCTCTGCTCCTGTCTGTTACTCCGTCCATTTACTTCTTCTGCGCCCAGATCGGCGCCTGGTAGCGGTTCGAGTGGTAGGGTGACTCTCCAGCCACCCAACCAGGCACGTTCTTCATGATCTGGCGCTCCTTCTCGAGGATGCTTCTCCTGCGCTAGGTACTCCACGTCAGCCTCCGCCTGGAGGAACGGAAGCAGAGCGATGCGGTTCTCGCGCTCCTCTCTGGCCACTTCGCGGTGGTGCTTGTTGTGTTGTCCCACGAGGTAAAAGCCAATGGACGTCACCACGAACGTTCCGAG
>VKKV01000458.1:0-12043 GCA_008080845.1 Phytophthora kernoviae | reverse complement strand
CCATATCCAAATGCATCGCGTCGTTTCGCACACAAACTCCACTGATTGGTCAAAAGTTATACTCTGTTTCAGCCAATAATAGCGAGATATTCATATATCCACCAATAAACGGTCATTCTTCATCAGTCAAGATGATCGTTGTGGGCATTCGCCAGCATATCCTGGCCTTCGAGAGGCTCTGCAGGAGCGGAGGGCGATGCTGTCGTTGAAGCGCTCCGTCACAAAGCACCTCAAGACTTCGCTCTCCAATAAACCTCCTCCAAGAACAGCAGTGTAGCCATCTCGGACGCTGAGACCTTCCGCTTCGTGTCGTTCCTGCTCTCGGTCGAAGGCTAGGCTGCATATCCAGATGAATTCCAGCAGCTCATGGCTATTTTAGGACAAATTTGCACCAATAAAAGTGCAGAGATGAGCGATTTCACCCAATGGGAAGACGACGATTGGCGTTATGCAGTGTCGGACCACTTACCAAGCTCAGACATCTCCTTAGGGGTTGTCCTAGTGACCTACCGACCGAGAGACCTCTTGCCGTTGTATATGGCCTCGGCCAGACGTGCTGTGGGCTTCGTACACGCTGTGGTAGCATTAGTTACCGCCAATGCCTATATTTCGACTCTGGGAGGTGGCCACTTTTTGTGTCAACATTTGGACCGGTCGACGTTGATGGCCAAGCTGCAGATCGCTATTTCAATGGGGCTGCACGACCCCATACTGGAGAGCAAGTGCCGTGTGAATTTAGCTTACAACGCGTTACAGCTTGGTCGGTTCAAGCGTGCGAGGAAAATCCTGAGGAAGGAACAAGATGTGGCTGAACAACTGGACAGCTCAGAGTTGCGCAAAGTGTGCCATGCTGCCAATGTGTACCTGAACAAGCTGTACAACCTGCACAAGGAGCAGATACTACTTCGAAAACCGGTGGGCATATTGCGGGAGGTAATGATCGCCACGCTCTGCATTTACACGACAACTTCTATCGCCAGCGAATTGTTCGCCTGACAAAGTGAAGGCATACGAACGACTTGGTTAAGTGGACACCACCATCCTGTTTGATTCGTTGCTGCATGATTCTTCTTTGCTTTACGAACGGACTGACACGCACAAAATATAATAAGACATCATTTTAACCGTCGATAGGTCAGTAGAATAAGAATGCTCACCTTCTTGCACGATAATCACATCTCCGAATTGGTCGCACCTCGTCATACTCTTCATGCTGATCTTTGCATAGCCTGGATTGTCGTGCCTTACGTTTCTTGCTGGTAATCGTGGGAGCAATGTCGACGATAGCCTTGCGCTCCTCATCTATTCGATGCGCATTTGAATGTGCAAACACAGTGCCAAACGGAAAGAAGGCTTGCAGAAATGGATGAAAGAGTGCACGTTTTGCCGTGACTCCGCGTGGCTGGATTGACATCCAGTAGATTGTAGATAAAGTCATGAAAATGGTGGTGCCTCGGGACTGCATCTTCCAGACGGGTTTGCAAAGATGTCAACAACTCCTGCTGTCTGTTATGATTGTTGCGGTGCGCTGCACTCCCGCGTTTTGCTGCAGTTACGGTCTGGTCATCATAACGCGCAGCAGATTGGTACGGGGAACAAGTTTCGCCGAGCGGCACTCCATGTGTCACGACGCACTCGATCTGCCGCAACAGATCGTTGTTCTCGAGCCTTGTGACTTCAGAACTTTCGTGCACTGTGGATTCCAGGACTGGCAGCGTGAACAGCGGTTTTCCGGACACACTCGAGTAGAAGGCACCCCAGCGACCACATATCCATTGCAGAGCAGAGCAATAGCCCCGCAGCCACCTCTGAGCGCGATATGTGACCGTCTGGACGTCGAACCCGCTACTTGATTCCTCTTGTGCATAAGCCTCTAACGCGCTTACATCCAGACAGTTACCAAAGTCGACCAGTTTCACCAGTGACGAGCATTGAGACAGTGAAGTGTGGGAAGACCCCAATGTTGCTTCTGTCCCAGAACGCACCATTCTCAGGCTTGACATCAGCGTGAATGAGGCCTTGATCGTGTAGGAAGGTGAGAGCTCCGCAGAGATGCACGGCCACCTGGCGTGCATCCGCTAAGGATAAAGGTGGCGTCGACACTGTTATGTCCGTCTCCGTCTTGGCTTCTCTTCCTTTCTCTTCGTTACTAGTGCTATGGTAGCTGTATCAGGAATCGCAGAAGACAAGGGCGATGCTTCCATTGACACTCTTCTGCGCTTAGCCTTGGGTTTGAAAAGCTTCAATGTTCGATTTGGAGCACGGGCTCCACCTGGAGGCGCTTGACGCCAAGGCCCCCAACGAGCCACATCCAGAATTGGGGCCCCTAACAGCTCAAGCACCAAACAGAAATGCCCGCACTCTTCAAACGTCTCCAGTAGCCTGACAACTGACGGACGGAACGCAGCAGACACGTCAGAGACTCGGGAATCCAAATGATTTCAACCTCGTTGTCTGCAGAACGCACCGGCACAGGCCCCAGCTGAGTCTTGCTCGTTGATTCGGCGCAGAGTGGCGGCCTCACGTTCCCCCAGAGCGTTGAGTTCTTGCTGTCGAACGCATTTGATGGCCACGTGACGCTTTTGCTGCACGTCCAGCACACTGCAGAGAAAAGAGGATTTAGAGGTGGTTTAGTAAGAGGTGGCGGGGGTGAAGAGACGTACCACATGATGACGGCGAAGGTGCCGCTGCCGATGCGGCGAAGAAAGCGATAGCGGCCGTCGCGCAGTAGCGTCTGGCCTTCCACCAGCGTTTGCATCCCTTTGAGAGTCTAATTGTACAGAATTATAGTAAACCCATACAAATTCCAAGTGTCAACATGGTGCACGACGTTCATCATGGAGTCTCAAGATGACTTTATTTCCCTACGCTACGAGGGGACATGACGCACACAACGTTAAATACTCTGTCTGTCTCACTTGCTACATCCCTGCAGCTGAGCACGTAGGCGCTGGACTTCGCTCTCCAGCTGCGACTTCTCTTGCTGTGACTGGTGCAGCATCCACCGCAACGACTGCACCTCCTGCTCATACGCTTCCAGACTCTTGCCGTCCTGCTGCTTGCTCAACTGTCCTGCGCCTTGGGCCAGCAGGTGCATATGGTTCTGCTGTGCTGGAGGAGTCAAGCCCTGTTGCTGATGCGGTAGGGGTTGCTGCACCCGAGAGAAAATGGTTGCTGGATGGCCAGACCCGCAGGTGACAACCTAACTGGGGTTGAACTGCTACTGCTGTTAGCCGAATTAGCACCTGCTGCCGGCATCGATGCCGACGGGAGTAGTGTGGGGAGCGTCGCAGGAAGTGACTCCACACCTGACGATTGGAACATCATTTGCGAGGGCGACATGAGCGACGTGCTGTTGACGTTGGGGAGGCAGCAGGAGCCAACAGAGCGGCATTCCCGTTCTTTCGCTTCTTAGTACTGCCACCGCCCACTGAACCAGAAGACGCGCGCTTGGCAGCCTCCGATTTCCGACTTTGCTTGGTAGCAGCACTCTTGATCGGCCTGTTGGCTGGCTTACTGGGAGTAGGAGCAGAGCCACGAAGGTGATGCAGCTCCTGCATCAGCGACGAACCGAAGCGCGCCACCTGCTCCTCGTGCACGCCACACACAATGAGTTCCTGTTCACTGGCCGGCATATACAGTGCCACCTTCGCCAGCGTCTGATTGGGCAAGATCTCCCACGGTGCCACGCCATACACATTCACTCAGCTTTTGGCGCCATGTCTGCAGGTGCTGGAAGACAGCACGAGCCTGTTCTTCTGCCAGAGGCTTTGAGACCTGCATAGCTCCATCACTGTCCTGCGAAACAGCACCTTTCTTTGAGACGCTAGGTGGTGGTTGCTGTTGTTGCTGATGCAGGAGCCGTTTAGCGTTGTTCTCCTGGATGCAAGCGATCCGCTGGGGGAGCGTGGAGGGGTCGCTGTATTCTGCCTGATTGGTCGCCAACTTGAAGAGTGACTCCTCCATACGATAGGCCAGCCCAGGCAATCGCTCCAGCACCTTCGGAGGCGCATTAGGCTTGAACGCGCGTAGCGTCCCACGATCTTGGCGTGGACCGCTTCACGCACGGAGCGGTCCACGACGTCTCGCCAGTCGGCGGCTGTGGTTGTGTTGTTGATTGAGAGGCTGCTGCCACGCCACCAGCACCAACGTTCCCACGCATAAAGAGATCTGCGTTGTTGTTTTGGGCGTGGATAGATTGTTGCTGTTGTTGCTGTTGTTGCTGCTGCAGAGCCCGACTGGACGCTGCTGGGGTCTGTGGGGCTGCTGGAGCCGCTGTTGCTGCTGGTGGCGAGCGTTCCGTTCAAGTCTGCAAGTGTTCTCCCGTGCTTAGTGGGGCTTGTCCAGTTCTGCTGTTCGGTCGATGCCTCGTCCTCCCTGGGTTTATGGCGCCTGTTCGAGCTCAGCTTCTTCAGCCGCATCCGCGCTCCTTCTGTCCTTCTGTCCTCGGCCACTTCCTCGCTGCCGGGCGGATTGCAAAATGACGAAAAGCGAGTTTTTACACAGCCAATCAGAGACGACTGGACGTTTTATGAGGAGACGCGTCACGATATCGATTCAAACTAGGACCAATCAGAGCCTTAATTAAACTATGTAAACCACATGATACTACACAAACTTGAAGCACGATGTGACTGTCATCCAAGGGACACGCTGTGGACACACGCGGTGGACACACGCTGGACACTCAGTAGAAAAACCTGGAGCAAGCACCAATTACGAACAAAAATGAAATAGAAACGATTGTTCATCTAAACTGCTGTAGCAACGTGCGAACTACTGCTCCTCTGTGGCTACTCGCTCGTGGTCGGGAATTTCCACACGAAGTAGCTCCTCCGTGCGTCGTCCGGCGTGCGCCACTACGGCTGGCTCCTTAAGTGACAGGGCGCAACTTGCTCCCACGAAGAACGTGCCGTTCTCGGAGCCGATTCGGTTCGAGCACAAGAAGTGGCAATTTGCTTTAGGGTACGCGCCACTCGATAACGCGTCGATGACGGGCGACAAGCGCTGCGCCCAGTAGGAGAGCGTTTTGTACGGGGCACGTCGTGAGGTTCAAAGTCGTTCCACGCACAGGCAAACAGCACGAGATCGCTCTTGTGCTCCAGCACATGCGAGCCAAACTCGTACGCCGAGAACGGAGCCTGGAAGTCGTCTGGATTGATGTCCATACAGATCCCGAAGGAGATGGTCTTGTCGAGCCATGGGCAGTGCCACGTGCAGAAGCAGTCTCCTGCCGTAGCCCATGGCTTGTCCGTCTCGTACAAAAAGGTCTTGCGTGGGTTACACACCAGCTCTCCTTCTGGGCTGACGACCATCATGGAGTTGAATAGTAGTTCTCCGACCACTTCCACATATCCGCAGGTGACCATGCAATGCAAGCGACGTGCATGGCGTTGACACCACCGAAACGTCTTCCCTTGGCCTGCAGCCTCCGCCACGTTTGCTACGTCGGACTTGGATCGGAACACGTAGCCTGTAAAAGCCATCTACAACTGCTGCAGTCAGTACGGATCGAAGCGCGACTGCTACGAGAACTGGGCACGGGTACCTCTGACAACATCAATATGTCGATTCCATCCTCTTCAGACAAAGAGGAAACCATTTGATCTACATGCTGAAAGGCGAAATAATCCCGTCAGTAGTAAGTACATGGTAATGCTACACTTTGTCCCCAGTGGTCTACAGCACGAACCTCCATATTCCGGTTGATCTGACCGAGTTGCGGATCTGTCAAATTCAAACCAACTCAGCACTCGGGGTCTGAAGCCATACAAGAGACAATCTCAAGGGCATGGTCTCACCATACTGCACGATGGCGACGTGCATGTTGTGCGTGTGCTCGACTTGTCAGTGGGATATGAGTCAACCAAGGCCGTTGATTGGTTCATATTCATTTGTAGCCAATTACTAAAACCAAACAATTAGTGACAACCTGCTTCTGCCTGCAGCTTCTTAATGAGTGCAGGCATCCGCAGGCGCAGCTCTGTGACTCGTTCAGGCGTTGCATATTTCTTCAATGCAATTGGCACAACGTCCTTGTCGTGTTGATGACAGAAATATTCTGCCAGGACCAGGACGTACATGCCACAGTCGTAGCCATTCTGCTGCTGTGGTGCGTCTTCCACATCGTCCACTTGCTCTGCAGCACCGTCTCCATCGTGTCTGTCCACCGCACGCAGCAGAACTTCAAACGCTTGCGCGATCCGTCGAGCAGAGTGTTTGTTGTGTCCTCCGCTTGAGTCAAAGTGTCGAAAGTGTCCATCTTGGAACAGGAGCAACGACCAGTGGCTGCTTTGACCTCCCAACGCTTCGTTGTCGCTCACTGGGATGAGACAAAGCTGTTTGTCCTTCAGAGCGAGACCACCAGCCAGATCCGCGTATTCGTCCTCTTCCTCGCATTGATGCAACAGACACGAGACCACAGAAGGGTCCATTAGCAAAACGTCGCTCAAACACCGTGTCTGTGCTAGATACTGCAGATAGAAGTTGATGGCGTTATCGTTTAGCCACTGCTGGCTGGAGAAAAGCGCCACGTCCGAGTCGTAGAGCTGCACATCGTGGTAGTTGAGCACTTGGTGTGGCATTCTTCAGTCGGCTGATACTGTAGGCAATTCTTGAATAAAAATTCTATTTTGTCCACTAAAATGGATCTAAAAGACTTCATTTTGACCAATCAATGGCGTACGTAGCCCCCTAGATCTTTATTCAGCATAAAGCGACAAGAAAGAGAGCTATGTCGTCGTCGCTCTTCCCACAGTTTGGTAACGTGTTTGGTGCGCCCAGCACCGCCGGCCGCGTATGTTACCTTCCACTTGGTTGTACCCATCCATTCCCCTCATCCTCTAAATTGTCTAACCTGGTGTTTTTAAACTCCCTCTGTAGAATGAACTGGTGTCTTTTAATGCTGGCAAAATGTCCGTCAAGCCCACAGCCAACGGCAAATTTCATTACGCCGCAGCTGGAAAAAGGAAAAGTGTGTCTCTCTCGAGGGGACGATCAGCTATTGCACTTCCAGTGGATGGACCGCCAGACTGGCGCCAGCCCAGAGGACTTTATCATCTTCCCGGAGGATGCCCACTTCGCCAAGGTGGACACTGGACGTCCCGACGACCGCGTCTACATCCTACAGTACAAGAATTCATCCCGTCGGTTCTTTTTCTGGATGCAGGTTGGACCCTTTTATAGAATGAGAGAAACTTCAAGTAATCTTAACACGTTGAACTAATGGACCCTTCTCTCCAACAGAACAAGGACAGCTCGAGAGACGAAGAGCTGGTGAAGAAGGTCAACGACTGCATGAACAACGCACAGTCCGCGGCCTCTGGCAGCGACAGGGCCGCGGCTCCGGGAACAACGTGCAGCTGGACCACAACGCCATCATGCAGATGCTGGGCGCCATGGGCCCGGGAGATCAGGGCCGTGGAGGTGCTGGCGGCGCTGGCCAGGCTGTGCAAATGTCGGAGCTGCAGAACATTCTGCAGAACATGGGACTCCTGCGGGTGCCCAGTCGGCAGCCTCGTCACCTGCCACATCGGCGGTGTCATCGTCACAGGCGTCGCAGAACGGCGGCGGTAGCTCAGCTGCTGCGACCACGGCATCCACACAGCACGAGCACGATGTGAGTGGCATGGAAGTGGACGAAATGGACGAGGATGAGCTACTGCGTCTCGCCATTGAAGAAAGCATGCGTGACGGAGCAAATACTGGAGATGGCGCAGCAGGAGGTAATAATGGCTCGGAAAGTGGCAGACCTGCCGGCCGCGGTGGGGATAGTGGCAGTGGAGCCGGTGGAGGCAACATGGACACTTCTTCCTAAGATGTGAAGACCACTGAGATCGAGTGGAAGGCTTGTACCCATGTGGGTAGTTAGCGATGTAATTCCCAACAAAGTACTCCATTTGTTCGGCCCGTGCAGCCTCTCGCCTTCCCACGCCTTCCACCACGTGAGTAGCGCCCTCATTTTTGTTTCATGCTGCACTCAGTTCTTGGTAAGCGCATTCTCACATCACCTGATCTGTTGTTCTGCCTCATTTGTAGGCTTGGCTGTTCACTGTCCTCTGCTGCGGCATATTCACTTCTGCTTATACCTTCTTATTATCTCATGGCACGCTGACCTATATGAGTTGAATGCGTTAAATGAATGCTACTGTTACAGCTTCAGCACCTCCCACTACTGCTTCGACATCAACAGCTCCAACTGCACATGCTGTTCCGCTCCAAACTGCTCCAGTTGTTGCGGCCGCGGCACCAGTTCCAGCGACGCCAGCTCAGACACCTGCATCTACTACACGTACTCCTGCCTCTGGGACCCTTACAACAGCCGATCTACAGCGCGCAATGGCTTCTTTCCAGCAGTTTGCGGTAAGCACTCTGTTGCTATCGGTCAATAGGAGCTTGGCTAATGTGCTTTGTTCCTTTCTTGCTGATATCCCCTCGCCACATATTCGCCAATGAACTGACCAGCAACCGAAACCAGTGTTCTTGACGAAGCTGCTAACTACCGACAACCTGAACAGCATCCTCGATGACCCAGCTTGCGTAGCGGCATTGCTTCCGCACCCCGGAAGGCTCGCAGACGCCCACGGAACTGCGAGCAACGGTGAGATTGACCCTGCACTTGGATAAGTGAGTTGATTTGATACTTATTTTCTGTCGTGTTGTTTCGACTGCGGGGGCTATCGTAGCTGCGATCTCCTCAACTGCGTCAGAGCATTGGGTCGCTGGTGAGCGCTCTTCAGACCGGAAATTTCAATGCCGTCATGGCCAATTTCGGTTTAAACCCTGCTGCAGGTGCTGCCAAGCTTGCCTTTGGTGACGGTAAGCTCAATTGCAGATCTACACTGACCATCTGCAAATGCAAGGACCCTTGACATGTAGTCTCCTGTTACTGCACATGACTAGGTGTGGCGCGCTGCTTGCCTCGATTCAGGCGTGGGCAGATCAGCAGGACAGTACCATGTCTTCCCCAGGTAATCAGAGCGAAACCAACAAGTAAAAAGACGGAATATCGTAAATCGGCCACATATTGGTTGGCCTGCATCAGCTCGTCGGAATATATCGCTGAGGCAAGAGAGTAAAGAAACACTGAACCACACACATCTTTTATAATGCAAGCGGATTAATTTCCGTTGCACCTTTAATAGACTTCTGAACAGCTTCCTACACGCGTCGTGGATACGGGTAGCCCTGGAACTGAAGCTCTTCGCCAGTATTCACCTTGAGCTCGTGAGCAAGCTTCTGCGTTTGTAAAGTTACAGCATCAAAATGATCGTGGATCTACAACAGCACGAATACATTGTCAAGCACTATTAGTTATGTCGAAGAAAGAGAGCAGAGAGAGAAAAGACGCACCCAATCGATGAATGCAGATACAGACATGGTATCAAGCTGACAACTCGAAGCTTTGGGATGAGTCGTGTCTGCGGTTGCTTCCGTTGCGCTCGTGATCGATGGCTGTGGTAACGTTGATACCAGTGCAAACTCGGACGGTGTGAGCCACTCATTTTCCTGCAGCTTACCACGCTCAGCGAAGCCAGACAATGCAAGCTTCATGCGCTGGCGTATGGCTACCAGTGGGGTTACACGCTCCCAGTGCTCCAAGGCCGACAAAAGGCATCCGCGTCTTGCAAACTTGATAACCGCCCGACATGGCCAGCTTGTGCGAGAAAGGGAATTGCAGCACGCGCCAGACAACTTCTAGTCGGGCGTGAAGTGGCAAGGCATTGCCTGGTAGTGCAGTTCCCGCGTGCAAGGAGCGCGAACTACCGCGGCTTGATCGACGAAGTCCGACTGTCGGCACTCGCTTTTTGCCACGCTTCTTGTTGCCATTGCTCACACGCTGTTTTACAGAAGACATACTTATTGAGCTCCGTGCTGAAAAGGGAGGGTGGCCACTATCGATGCTTTCCAAGTCGTCATCGCCGCCTTCAATCTCGTCTTCTCCCTCTTCATCATCTTCATGATTGTCTTCTCCATCACCGTGATCGTGACCTTCTGCATCGAAACGATCCTTAGATTCGCTGTACTCCCTTCCTCCACAATCGCATCAACCGGGCTACTGGAAGTAGCGCTAGGAGGTACATGCCATGTCCATGTCTGCGCTGAGTCTCTTCGATAAGCTATTCGAGCCTCCGAGTAATGACCGAGAGCTTTGTTGCCCAGTAACCTGTGTGGCGCACCGATGAGGGACCCCTCGTCGTCCATGCCGTGAAACTGGATGCGACGAGTCCACAAGAAGCCTTTTCTCCAGAACTGACATTCGTCCACGGGAACCAGGCAGGAGTGTCTTAATGGGGTGGAAGACTCCATTTCTGAACCTAAATTGAGACTACTCCCTTTGATGTGCTTATATGAAGAACAGGTTCTGAAGCAGACATACCTAGCTCGGTTGAAAATTGGTGTAGCGACTGCTGCTGCTGAGTTCCTCGAGGTGGACAGTTCTCACCGGTTGGTAGGGACACCATTGAGTTGGACATTGGAATCATCTTTGATAGTGCAGTTTGCGGCATGTGCAGCTGGCGGGCTCTCCCAGGAGTCCCTATCATTTGCATCGCCGCAGCTGCTGTTCGTGTTCGCCTTTCATTCGTTCGGAGACGCTCGCGGATTTGAGTTTGCAGCTCTGCGTAGGCCTCCTTGTCTCGTTCTTGCTTGTTGACACTACCCCTTTCAACATCCCGCATGCCATTGACATCACTACTGTCGTCGTTCCTTGGTGTATCGATACTCTTGTCCCAGGATATCTGCTGTCCCTCAAGGCGCTGTCGAAGTGCCCCAGGGATGCATCCTGACCCCAACAACCGCCGTTGGAACCGAAATGCCCAAGTGTATCCCATCGCTGACGCTCGGCACGACGACGAAGACCCTCAGTAGCTCGTGCACCAACCGCCTGGTAGCTAGCTGAACGCTGTGCCCACTCGTCAACCGGATCCAGCACGCGCGCATGTTCCATATCAGCTTCGGCGCTGTTGCCGTTGATGGTGTTGCTTATCTTGTTATTCATGCCATTACCTGCTGTCAGGAGCTGCAATATCTGTGCCACATGCGGATGTCGTGAGTACATATCCCCCTCATTGGAACTTGTGTTACCATGAATGGGATTGTCCTCCCGCGATACAAGCTGGTTCGAAGATGTGAATGATACCAGGCCGCCTCGACGAGAAAGCATCCGCCCAGAACTAGGTCTAACTTCACCAACCATATCCGCAACGTTTTGCTCGCCTGAAGATGCCGATACCTGTGAACTCTGGTTGTCTTTACTGACCCTCTTACTGGGACTACCACTTGTAGGATGTAGCGCATGCAATTTTGAAACACGGACTGGCTTTCGCTTCTTGCGGGTGAGTGGTGCTTGATTTGAAACTCGTGTCTCGGCCTCGTCAAGCTTTGCACGACTCGGCGGCTTCAGTAACTGACTGAGCTTTCGAGGGCTTCACTAATATGCTTTGGCGCTTTTGAAAGGTTGTAGATGATGACGGAAGCTGCAGCACCTCGCGCATGGCTTCATCGCGAAGTCTATCCAGTTTACAGCGTCGCTGCAGGTCTACAAGGCAAAGCGTTTGGGCGCGTTGGATATTGGCGGATGCGTCGAAGATGCCATTCGCATCAAGCGTCTTTGCGATGCGCGCAAAGTTTGCTTCCACATCGCTGGCGATCTGTCTAATCTTGCTCTGCATGACCAACATCACCCGCTCACGGTCCTCCAACGGTAGTTTTTGCAGAGTACGATCGGCTGGTTCTGCCGGTAAGAGTGCAGCGATACCTCCAGTATTAGCACGTGCCTCGAAATCTCTCATTTTGTGGCTGAGCACGACGTCAGGTAGGTGCATTTTTTCGGCCGACACATTCAGCCCAGGGTTGCCCATTGCAGTTGAGGCACGAGATCGCTCTTCAGTGTCCCCTAGAGTTAACGCCACAGCACCATCAGCTACAGGGGCAGTGGAACTTCGACCGTTCACTGCCGCCGCCGGACTGGAGGCCATAGAGTTTTTCGAATCCGTGGCGAAGATTGACACACCATCCTTGGCGGCATTGGCCCGACGCTGAG
>VKKV01000457.1:0-62327 GCA_008080845.1 Phytophthora kernoviae | reverse complement strand
CTGACAACTGACGGACGGAACGCAGCAGACACGTCAGAGACTCGGGAATCCAAATGATTTCAACCTCGTTGTCTGCAGAACGCACCGGCACAGGCCCCAGCTGAGTCTTGCTCGTTGATTCGGCGCAGTGGCGGCCTCACGTTCCCCAGAGCGTTGAGTTCTTGCTGTCGAACGCATTTGATGGCCACGTGACGCTTTTGCTGCACGTCCAGCACACTGCAGAGAAAAGAGGATTTAGAGGTGGTTTAGTAAGAGGTGGCGGGGGTGAAGAGACGTACCACATGATGACGGCGAAGGTGCCGCTGCCGATGCGGCGAAGAAAGCGATAGCGGCCGTCGCGCAGTAGCGTCTGGCCTTCCACCAGCGTTTGCATCCCTTTGAGAGTCTAATTGTACAGAATTATAGTAAACCCATACAAATTCCAAGTGTCAACATGGTGCACGACGTTCATCATGGAGTCTCAAGATGACTTTATTTCCCTACGCTTACGAGGGGGACATGACGCACACAACGTTAAATACTCTGTCTGTCTCACTTGCTACATCCCTGCAGCTGAGCACGTAGGCGCTGGACTTCGCTCTCCAGCTGCGACTTCTCTTGCTGTGACTGGTGCAGCATCCACCGCAACGACTGCACCTCCTGCTCATACGCTTCCAGACTCTTGCCGTCCTGCTGCTTGCTCAACTGTCCTGCGCCTTGGGCCAGCAGGTGCATATGGTTCTGCTGTGCTGGAGGAGTCAAGCCCTGTTGCTGATGCGGTAGGGGTTGCTGCACCCGAGAGAAAAATGGTTGCTGGATGGCCAGACCCGCAGGTGACAACCTAACTGGGGTTGAACTGCTACTGCTGTTAGCCGAATTAGCACCTGCTGCCGGCATCGATGCCGACGGGAGTAGTGTGGGGAGCGTCGCAGGAAGTGACTCCACACCTGACGATTGGAACATCATTTGCGAGGGCGACATGAGCGACGTGCTGTTGACGTTGGGGAGGCAGCAGGAGCCAACAGAGCGGCATTCCCGTTCTTTCGCTTCTTAGTACTGCCACCGCCCACTGAACCAGAAGACGCGCGCTTGGCAGCCTCCGATTTCCGACTTTGCTTGGTAGCAGCACTCTTGATCGGCCTGTTGGCTGGCTTACTGGGAGTAGGAGCAGAGCCACGAAGGTGATGCAGCTCCTGCATCAGCGACGAACCGAAGCGCGCCACCTGCTCCTCGTGCACGCCACACACAATGAGTTCCTGTTCACTGGCCGGCATATACAGTGCCACCTTCGCCAGCGTCTGATTGGGCAAGATCTCCCACGGTGCCACGCCATACACATTCACTAGCTTTTGGCGCCATGTCTGCAGGTGCTGGAAGACAGCACGAGCCTGTTCTTCTGCCAGAGGCTTTGAGACCTGCATAGCTCCATCACTGTCCTGCGAAACAGCACCTTTCTTTGAGACGCTAGGTGGTGGTTGCTGTTGTTGCTGATGCAGGAGCCGTTTAGCGTTGTTCTCCTGATGCAAGCGATCCGCTGGGGGAGCGTGGAGGGGTCGCTGTATTCTGCCTGATTGGTCGCCAACTTGAAGAGTGACTCCTCCATACGATAGGCCAGCCCAGGCAATCGCTCCAGCACCTTCGGAGGCGCATTAGGCTTGAACGCGCGTAGCGTCCCCACGATCTTGGCGTGGACCGCTTCACGCACGGAGCGGTCCACGACGTCTCGCCAGTCGGCGGCTGTGGTTGTGTTGTTGATTGAGAGGCTGCTGCCACGCCACCAGCACCAACGTTCCCACGCATAAAGAGATCTGCGTTGTTGTTTTGGGCGTGGATAGATTGTTGCTGTTGTTGCTGTTGTTGCTGCTGCAGAGCCGCCGACTGGACGCTGCTGGGGTCTGTGGGGCTGCTGGAGCCGCTGTTGCTGCTGGTGGCGAGCGTTCCGTTCAAGTCTGCAAGTGTTCTCCCGTGCTTAGTGGGGCTTGTCCAGTTCTGCTGTTCGGTCGATGCCTCGTCCTCCCGGGTTTATGGCGCCTGTTCGAGCTCAGCTTCTTCAGCCGCATCCGCGCTCCTTCTGTCCTTCTGTCCTCGGCCACTTCCTCGCTGCCGGGCGGATTGCAAAATGACGAAAAAGCGAGTTTTTACACAGCCAATCAGAGACGACTGGACGTTTTATGAGGAGACGCGTCACGATATCGATTCAAACTAGGACCAATCAGAGCCTTAATTAAACTATGTAAACCACATGATACTACACAAACTTGAAGCACGATGTGACTGTCATCCAAGGGACACGCTGTGGACACACGCGGTGGACACACGCTGTGGACACTCAGTAGAAAAAACCTGGAGCAAGCACCAATTACGAACAAAAATGAAATAGAAACGATTGTTCATCTAAACTGCTGTAGCAACGTGCGAACTACTGCTCCTCTGTGGCTACTCGCTCGTGGTCGGGAATTTCCACACGAAGTAGCTCCTCCGTGCGTCGTCCGGCGTGCGCCACTACGGCTGGCTCCTTAAGTGACAGGGCGCAACTTGCTCCCACGAAGAACGTGCCGTTCTCGGAGCCGATTCGGTTCGAGCACAAGAAGTGGCAATTTGCTTTAGGGTACGCGCCACTCGATAACGCGTCGATGACGGGCGACAAGCGCTGCGCCCAGTAGGAGAGCGTTTTGTACGGGGGCACGTCGTGAGGTTCAAAGTCGTTCCACGCACAGGCAAACAGCACGAGATCGCTCTTGTGCTCCAGCACATGCGAGCCAAACTCGTACGCCGAGAACGGAGCCTGGAAGTCGTCTGGATTGATGTCCATACAGATCCCGAAGGAGATGGTCTTGTCGAGCCATGGGCAGTGCCACGTGCAGAAGCAGTCTCCTGCCGTAGCCCATGGCTTGTCCGTCTCGTACAAAAAGGTCTTGCGTGGGTTACACACCAGCTCTCCTTCTGGGCTGACGACCATCATGGAGTTGAATAGTAGTTCTCCGACCACTTCCACATATCCGCAGGTGACCATGCAATGCAAGCGACGTGCATGGCGTTGACACCACCGAAACGTCTTCCCTTGGCCTGCAGCCTCCGCCACGTTTGCTACGTCGGACTTGGATCGGAACACGTAGCCTGTAAAGCCATCTACAACTGCTGCAGTCAGTACGGATCGAAGCGCGACTGCTACGAGAACTGGGCACGGGTACCTCTGACAACATCAATATGTCGATTCCATCCTCTTCAGACAAAGAGGAAACCATTTGATCTACATGCTGAAAGGCGAAATAATCCCGTCAGTAGTAAGTACATGGTAATGCTACACTTTGTCCCCAGTGGTCTACAGCACGAACCTCCATATTCCGGTTGATCTGACCGAGTTGCGGATCTGTCAAATTCAAACCAACTCAGCACTCGGGGTCTGAAGCCATACAAGAGACAATCTCAAGGGCATGGTCTCACCATACTGCACGATGGCGACGTGCATGTTGTGCGTGTGCTCGACTTGTCAGTGGGATATGAGTCAACCAAGGCCGTTGATTGGTTCATATTCATTTGTAGCCAATTACTAAAACCAAACAATTAGTGACAACCTGCTTCTGCCTGCAGCTTCTTAATGAGTGCAGGCATCCGCAGGCGCAGCTCTGTGACTCGTTCAGGCGTTGCATATTTCTTCAATGCAATTGGCACAACGTCCTTGTCGTGTTGATGACAGAAATATTCTGCCAGGACCAGGACGTACATGCCACAGTCGTAGCCATTCTGCTGCTGTGGTGCGTCTTCCACATCGTCCACTTGCTCTGCAGCACCGTCTCCATCGTGTCTGTCCACCGCACGCAGCAGAACTTCAAACGCTTGCGCGATCCGTCGAGCAGAGTGTTTGTTGTGTCCTCCGCTTGAGTCAAAGTGTCGAAAGTGTCCATCTTGGAACAGGAGCAACGACCAGTGGCTGCTTTGACCTCCCAACGCTTCGTTGTCGCTCACTGGGATGAGACAAAGCTGTTTGTCCTTCAGAGCGAGACCACCAGCCAGATCCGCGTATTCGTCCTCTTCCTCGCATTGATGCAACAGACACGAGACCACAGAAGGGTCCATTAGCAAAACGTCGCTCAAACACCGTGTCTGTGCTAGATACTGCAGATAGAAGTTGATGGCGTTATCGTTTAGCCACTGCTGGCTGGAGAAAAGCGCCACGTCCGAGTCGTAGAGCTGCACATCGTGGTAGTTGAGCACTTGGTGTGGCATTCTTCAGTCGGCTGATACTGTAGGCAATTCTTGAATAAAAATTCTATTTTGTCCACTAAAATGGATCTAAAAGACTTCATTTTGACCAATCAATGGCGTACGTAGCCCCTAGATCTTTATTCAGCATAAAGCGACAAGAAAGAGAGCTATGTCGTCGTCGCTCTTCCCACAGTTTGGTAACGTGTTTGGTGCGCCCAGCACCGCCGGCCGCGTATGTTACCTTCCACTTGGTTGTACCCATCCATTCCCCTCATCCTCTAAATTGTCTAACCTGGTGTTTTTAAACTCCCTCTGTAGAATGAACTGGTGTCTTTTAATGCTGGCAAAATGTCCGTCAAGCCCACAGCCAACGGCAAATTTCTCATTACGCCGCAGCTGGAAAAAGGAAAAGTGTGTCTCTCTCGAGGGGACGATCAGCTATTGCACTTCCAGTGGATGGACCGCCAGACTGGCGCCAGCCCAGAGGACTTTATCATCTTCCCGGAGGATGCCCACTTCGCCAAGGTGGACACTGGACGTCCCGACGACCGCGTCTACATCCTACAGTACAAGAATTCATCCCGTCGGTTCTTTTTCTGGATGCAGGTTGGACCCTTTTATAGAATGAGAGAAACTTCAAGTAATCTTAACACGTTGAACTAATGGACCCTTCTCTCCAACAGAACAAGGACAGCTCGAGAGACGAAGAGCTGGTGAAGAAGGTCAACGACTGCATGAACAACGCACAGTCCGCGGCCTCTGGCAGCGACAGCGGCCGCGGCTCCGGGAACAACGTGCAGCTGGACCACAACGCCATCATGCAGATGCTGGGCGCCATGGGCCCGGGAGATCAGGGCCGTGGAGGTGCTGGCGGCGCTGGCCAGGCTGTGCAAATGTCGGAGCTGCAGAACATTCTGCAGAACATGGGACTCCTGCGGGTGCCCAGTCGGCAGCCTCGTCACCTGCCACATCGGCGGTGTCATCGTCACAGGCGTCGCAGAACGGCGGCGGTAGCTCAGCTGCTGCGACCACGGCATCCACACAGCACGAGCACGATGTGAGTGGCATGGAAGTGGACGAAATGGACGAGGATGAGCTACTGCGTCTCGCCATTGAAGAAAGCATGCGTGACGGAGCAAATACTGGAGATGGCGCAGCAGGAGGTAATAATGGCTCGGAAAGTGGCAGACCTGCCGGCCGCGGTGGGGATAGTGGCAGTGGAGCCGGTGGAGGCAACATGGACACTTCTTCCTAAGATGTGAAGACCACTGAGATCGAGTGGAAGGCTTGTACCCATGTGGGTAGTTAGCGATGTAATTCCCAACAAAGTACTCCATTTGTTCGGCCCGTGCAGCCTCTCGCCTTCCCACGCCTTCCACCACGTGAGTAGCGCCCTCATTTTTGTTTCATGCTGCACTCAGTTCTTGGTAAGCGCATTCTCACATCACCTGATCTGTTGTTCTGCCTCATTTGTAGGCTTGGCTGTTCACTGTCCTCTGCTGCGGCATATTCACTTCTGCTTATACCTTCTTATTATCTCATGGCACGCTGACCTATATGAGTTGAATGCGTTAAATGAATGCTACTGTTACAGCTTCAGCACCTCCCACTACTGCTTCGACATCAACAGCTCCAACTGCACATGCTGTTCCGCTCCAAACTGCTCCAGTTGTTGCGGCCGCGGCACCAGTTCCAGCGACGCCAGCTCAGACACCTGCATCTACTACACGTACTCCTGCCTCTGGGACCCTTACAACAGCCGATCTACAGCGCGCAATGGCTTCTTTCCAGCAGTTTGCGGTAAGCACTCTGTTGCTATCGGTCAATAGGAGCTTGGCTAATGTGCTTTGTTCCTTTCTTGCTGATATCCCTCGCCACATATTCGCCAATGAACTGACCAGCAACCGAAACCAGTGTTCTTGACGAAGCTGCTAACTACCGACAACCTGAACAGCATCCTCGATGACCCAGCTTGCGTAGCGGCATTGCTTCCGCACCTTCCGGAAGGCTCGCAGACGCCCACGGAACTGCGAGCAACGGTGAGATTGACCCTGCACTTGGATAAGTGAGTTGATTTGATACTTATTTTCTGTCGTGTTGTTTCGACTGCGGGGGCTATCGTAGCTGCGATCTCCTCAACTGCGTCAGAGCATTGGGTCGCTGGTGAGCGCTCTTCAGACCGGAAATTTCAATGCCGTCATGGCCAATTTCGGTTTAAACCCTGCTGCAGGTGCTGCCAAGCTTGCCTTTGGTGACGGTAAGCTCAATTGCAGATCTACACTGACCATCTGCAAATGCAAGGACCCTTGACATGTAGTCTCCTGTTACTGCACATGACTAGGTGTGGGCGCGCTGCTTGCCTCGATTCAGGCGTGGGCAGATCAGCAGGACAGTACCATGTCTTCCCCAGGTAATCAGAGCGAAACCAACAAGTAAAAAGACGGAATATCGTAAATCGGCCACATATTGGTTGGCCTGCATCAGCTCGTCGGAATATATCGCTGAGGCAAGAGAGTAAAGAAACACTGAACCACACACATCTTTTATAATGCAAGCGGATTAATTTCCGTTGCACCTTTAATAGACTTCTGAACAGCTTCCTACACGCGTCGTGGATACGGGTAGCCCTGGAACTGAAGCTCTTCGCCAGTATTCACCTTGAGCTCGTGAGCAAGCTTCTGCGTTTGTAAAGTTACAGCATCAAAATGATCGTGGATCTACAACAGCACGAATACATTGTCAAGCACTATTAGTTATGTCGAAGAAAGAGAGCAGAGAGAGAAAAGACGCACCCAATCGATGAATGCAGATACAGACATGGTATCAAGCTGACAACTCGAAGCTTTGGGATGAGTCGTGTCTGCGGTTGCTTCCGTTGCGCTCGTGATCGATGGCTGTGGTAACGTTGATACCAGTGCAAACTCGGACGGTGTGAGCCACTCATTTTCCTGCAGCTTACCACGCTCAGCGAAGCCAGACAATGCAAGCTTCATGCGCTGGCGTATGGCTACCAGTGGGGTTACACGCTCCCAGTGCTCCAAGGCCGACAAAAAGGCATCCGCGTCTTGCAAACTTGATAACCGCTCCGACATGGCCAGCTTGTGCGAGAAAGGGAATTGCAGCACGCGCCAGACAACTTCTAGTCGGGCGTGAAGTGGCAAGGCATTGCCTGGTAGTGCAGTTCCCGCGTGCAAGGAGCGCGAACTACCGCGGCTTGATCGACGAAGTCCGACTGTCGGCACTCGCTTTTTGCCACGCTTCTTGTTGCCATTGCTCACACGCTGTTTTACAGAAGACATACTTATTGAGCTCCGTGCTGAAAAGGGAGGGTGGCCACTATCGATGCTTTCCAAGTCGTCATCGCCGCCTTCAATCTCGTCTTCTCCCTCTTCATCATCTTCATGATTGTCTTCTCCATCACCGTGATCGTGACCTTCTGCATCGAAACGATCCTTAGATTCGCTGTACTCCTCAGTTTCCTCCACAATCGCATCAACCGGGCTACTGGAAGTAGCGCTAGGAGGTACATGCCATGTCCATGTCTGCGCTGAGTCTCTTCGATAAGCTATTCGAGCCTCCGAGTAATGACCGAGAGCTTTGTTGCCCAGTAACCTGTGTGGCGCACCGATGAGGGACCCCTTTCGTCGTCCATGCCGTGAAACTGGATGCGACGAGTCCACAAGAAGCCTTTTCTCCAGAACTGACATTCGTCCACGGGAACCAGGCAGGGAGTGTCTTAATGGGGTGGAAGACTCCATTTCTGAACCTAAATTGGAGACTACTCCCTTTGATGTGCTTATATGAAGAACAGGTTCTGAAGCAGACATACCTAGCTCGGTTGAAAATTGGTGTAGCGACTGCTGCTGCTGAGTTCCTCGAGGTGGACAGTTCTCACCGGTTGGTAGGGACACCATTGAGTTGGACATTGGAATCATCTTTGATAGTGCAGTTTGCGGCATGTGCAGCTGGCGGGCTCTCCCAGGAGTCCCTATCATTTGCATCGCCGCAGCTGCTGTTCGTGTTCGCCTTTCATTCGTTCGGAGACGCTCGCGGATTTGAGTTTGCAGCTCTGCGTAGGCCTCCTTGTCTCGTTCTTGCTTGTTGACACTACCCCTTTCAACATCCCGCATGCCATTGACATCACTACTGTCGTCGTTCCTTGGTGTATCGATACTCTTGTCCCAGGATATCTGCTGTCCCTCAAGGCGCTGTCGAAGTGCCCCAGGGATGCATCCTGACCCCAACAACCGCCGTTGGAACCGAAATGCCCAAGTGTATCCCATCGCTGACGCTCGGCACGACGACGAAGACCTCAGTAGCTCGTGCACCAACCGCCTGGTAGCTAGCTGAACGCTGTGCCCACTCGTCAACCGGATCCAGCACGCGCGCATGTTCCATATCAGCTTCGGCGCTGTTGCCGTTGATGGTGTTGCTTATCTTGTTATTCATGCCATTACCTGCTGTCAGGAGCTGCAATATCTGTGCCACATGCGGATGTCGTGAGTACATATCCCCTCATTGGAACTTGTGTTACCATGAATGGGATTGTCCTCCCGCGATACAAGCTGGTTCGAAGATGTGAATGATACCAGGCCGCCTCGACGAGAAAGCATCCGCCCAGAACTAGGTCTAACTTCACCAACCATATCCGCAACGTTTTGCTCGCCTGAAGATGCCGATACCTGTGAACTCTGGTTGTCTTTACTGACCCTCTTACTGGGACTACCACTTGTAGGATGTAGCGCATGCAATTTTGAAACACGGACTGGCTTTCGCTTCTTGCGGGTGAGTGGTGCTTGATTTGAAACTCGTGTCTCGGCCTCGTCAAGCTTTGCACGACTCGGCGGCTTCAGTAACTGACTGAGCTTTCGGGAGGGCTTCACTAATATGCTTTGGCGCTTTTGAAAGGTTGTAGATGATGACGGAAGCTGCAGCACCTCGCGCATGGCTTCATCGCGAAGTCTATCCAGTTTACAGCGTCGCTGCAGGTCTACAAGGCAAAGCGTTTGGGCGCGTTGGATATTGGCGGATGCGTCGAAGATGCCATTCGCATCAAGCGTCTTTGCGATGCGCGCAAAGTTTGCTTCCACATCGCTGGCGATCTGTCTAATCTTGCTCTGCATGACCAACATCACCCGCTCACGGTCCTCCAACGGTAGTTTTTGCAGAGTACGATCGGCTGGTTCTGCCGGTAAGAGTGCAGCGATACCTCCAGTATTAGCACGTGCCTCGAAATCTCTCATTTTGTGGCTGAGCACGACGTCAGGTAGGTGCATTTTTTCGGCCGACACATTCAGCCCAGGGTTGCCCATTGCAGTTGAGGCACGAGATCGCTCTTCAGTGTCCCCTAGAGTTAACGCCACAGCACCATCAGCTACAGGGGCAGTGGAACTTCGACCGTTCACTGCCGCCGCCGGACTGGAGGCCATAGAGTTTTTCGAATCCGTGGCGAAGATTGACACACCATCCTTGGCGGCATTGGCCCGACGCTGAGCACGCTCAATTCGACCTCGCAGCTTTGCCGGTAAGTGTATGGGCTGAAGCGACTGGGACGCACGTGTGTCCACGAGCAATGGCGACGAGGAGGCATCCGAAAGAGATCGGAGATATAGTCGATCGTCTGTCTTCTTGCTTTGCATTGCTGAAAGGAGATCATGAATGTGAGAAAGAGACGAGAATAGGCGACGCAATGTGAAGTATTGTGAAAGCATAGCATACCTGGGAAGTTGATGGTGCGACGAAGCATGAACATCTGGCTGCACTATGAAAATAACACTCCCAGTGCATGTCCTTCGAGCTACACTCCAGCGAAGGTTGATCTCATAGCTTTAATTTTTAACATGTTTGTTGACGTTAAAAGACGCAAAGAGGGCAGATACTACCAATGTTGCGCCCCTGAAAAACCAGCGGTGCTGGGTTGTTGCCGTCGCTGTCGCTGCTGATGCTGCTGCTGCCCGTATACACTAGGAGCTGGTGGGACAATCACAGGGAGGTTGACTGATAGCGAAGCCCGTGATCATGCGAGTTGTTGTGGGGCTTTACCAATGGCGAGGTGACAAACTGGGAATCATCACCCACTGGATTCTCGTGAGTGCTCATCGTTGGCGAAAATGGTGGTGGTTGCCGTTGATGAGTGTCCAGGTGCTGGGGCTGCATGGAGAATACAGTACTAGTTCTTGGTGCAGGTTCAACACCATTACTATGATCGTGTCTATTATGACCATGATGGTGGCCATGCCCATGACTGTGACCGTGTCCTGCAGTACAACCGCTCGTTATCATCGGATTCTCCGAGGTTAAACTCTGTAACCCCGTCGTGGAGATCACGCGGGGCTTCGAGATTTGTACAGACAGGAACTTGTTCAGTCGTGCATGACGCTGGAAGATTGCTCGAGTCTGTTGCAGTACCTGCTGCTCGTCCGCCAACGACGCTACTTCGAGGTGCAACGTAGCTACGCTAACGTCTCCGGCGTGGCGCCAAATATTCCACTGCGCTATACGCTCCACGCCTAGTACTTGTGTTTGTACGTCTCGCAGAGCCGCATTCACTTTTCCTTCTAGCTCTTGCGGTGCACCCTGCAATAGTTGTCGCGCCGTGTCGCGCAATAGTGGAAGGGTACTGCCCAAAATTAAGAGTGATATCAGAGCCGAGGATGCCGAGTCGGCCACGTGCCACTCGTACATCTCGATAAGCACCGACGATATGATGACGCCTACGCTACCCAGTGTATCGGCCAACACATGTAGGTACACGCCGTACATGTTGCTGTTTTCACCGTGACCGCCTCCCTCGGAAGCATCTTCGCCGTGGCTCTGGTGAGGGCTATTGCCATGGCTGTGGCCATGGCCACTGCCGCAGACTCCTGAGTGGCCTGCATCGCCGCCATGGCTGTGACCGTGGCCATGCACATGGTCGTGAAAGCAAAAAAGCCCCACGAGGTTTACGAGCAGTCCAACCGTTGACGTGAGCAGAAGGTGGTCCGTTGAGACCTCTGGTGGATCCATGAACCGCGACGCTGCTTCTGTCAGCAGGTGGAAAGACACAACGAGCAGTAGAAGCGAGTTCAAAAAGCCTGAAAGTACCTCAACGCGTCCATAGCCGTACGTGAATTTTGCGTCGGGAGGCAATTGTCCAATGTAGGACGCCGCAAGACCAATGACAAGTGCGCCGTTGTCAAATAGCATGTGTCCGGCGTCACCCATGAGTCCCAGTGAGTTCGTATACAGTCCAACCCCCAACTCCACGAACATGAACGCAATGTTGGCCGACAGAAACAGCAGCAACTGACGTGAAGCACGCTTAGACCACAGCACTCCTAGAACGTGCATAGCCCCTGACAGCATCCCGGACTTGTCGCTCGATCCAGCTACACTTGAACGGTACGTGTCTAGGTAACCCTCGCCATCTGAATTTGCTTCACTGGGGCCGCCAGCATTCCGCCAACGGGCTGTCAGCACGTAAAGTATGACAGCACATGCAGCAACGTCCAGAATACACCGCAACCAGGCACCCTCCCATGCCGTGACAATAACCGCCAGTAGCATTCCTGCAGCGGAAGACACTCCTTGAGCTTTGGCTCGAGCTGTCGACGACAGATCTCTCTCCTTCATTTGGAAGTGTACTGCAGCAGACTGACAACCTACAGCCACAGCCATATAGAATGTCCACGTGGACAGACCCATGATTCCTCCGTCCTCAGAAGCTCTATCATTGGCGACCCGTTGCGCCATCACAGAACTCGCCGGAGTCATCACCCCCAGTACAGCAGCAAACGCTACAGCTGCAGCTTGAGACAGCAGCGTCATTGACGACGTCTCTCTCTCGTCCGCAACCACCACTCTCAACATGGAGCTCTCAGCTGCAAATTGCAGAACCAACTTCAGTCCAACTAGCAGCAACGTGTGCAGCAGAGCCCCATACTCCTGAGCATCCACTCCAGCCACCAGCAACAGTCCAAACAGCAGCATCAAGTCCTTGGTCTGGTCAGCAGTCTTCCAGCTTCTTAGGGGACGTAGGAGGGTCCCTACGCGGTCCAACAGGAAGGCAAATAGTAGGCCAAAGTGTCGAAGAGATTGTGCACGTAGCCATATTTGAGCCAATCTGCATACACCGTCCAGTGTGGCAATTGCCAGTGTTTGTTGCCGCCAATGCGGTCTTCGAGTGTGTGTAAAGTGTGTTGGAAATAACAACACAAACGTCAGAATCAGCTGCAGGAGCAGGAATTGAGCCAACGTGGAGAAGTCCCTGGCCGAATGGAAGAGGAGCGAGTGGAGAATCGCAAGGGAAATGATAGAGACGAGCGCAGAAGCAGTAGCTGCGCTATTACCACGCGAGCCGCCGCCGCCTCCGCCGCCCAGGAGGTCCATTTTGAAACACGTTGAAAATTGGAGACTGACCGGTTCTTAATCCATAGATTAATTTTTCATTTACCAAATCATTTCAGCGAATCAAAAGCGTTGAAGGTTCGGACCTTGAATCTTTGAGATTCACAGTAGTAGTTGCTACCTCCCACCCCCTAAAACCAAACTTCAAGCCAAACGTCACCAAACCAACTTAGAGCCCAACGTGAGCGCATTCCTCAGTGGATGCATCTCACGCCGCCAGACACACTCGCAAAACCAGTGAGTGGGCTGGATTGTCCAACGGAAAAAATACATATTTCAGTCGATAAACAACCATGCCATACAGCACGAAATCCAGCGTTCGCGCGCGGCCTCAAGCTTCCCGTTGGGCCCCTGAGCCTGCTGATATTTCTCGTGATTATACCTGAGGACTTGATATAATATAATATACTGTAGTCACATTGCACATTGCACATTGCATGCCCGTGAGCGCCGATTTCATTGCCGGTCAGTGTTGTGGTCGTCAGTGGTAGGGAAAATGTGCCTTCGTCAATAGCCCCCGCCGGGTACTGCTCACTCACGGTGCAACTCCATGTGGCTTGGAAATAATGTTTGCTATTCTACAAAACCTTGAAGCGACGTGCGGCTTTCAGCAAACCGTTACCTCATGCAAGTGCGTTTGGAGCGTATTTGTTGCATCATTTACATCGGATTTTCCACCGGCGTCGATCGACTGTATTTTAATCTCTCGCACAGAATCCCCACGACTGATATCTTCCACAGCAGCACCTGTCGAGGACTGTAGCATTGAGCGGGGCAAACCATTTAACGCTGTGCAGCACTACCGTGGGTGGCGTATGTCTTGAGCAAGTCGTGACGCCACATCGCCTTTCGCGACCCTTCCAAGACACACATGATTTTGAAACCATGAAAACTCCTCGGTTTTCTATCGTAGAAGTTTCAGGCACCTGTTCGTTCCCAGGCCACGCGATGCCGACTGCTTCTCCGACTTGCACACTTCTCCTTTTTCCACAAAGGACCTACTTGGAATCGGTCGCTCTCCCCACTAGAATCCCAGCTCCCGAAAATGCTCCCCGTTAAGTATCTCGTAACGTTGATCGCATTGTGTGCGTCCCACACGTGTGTGGTGACTGCAGGTGGCTATAGCCTCCCAGACTACACCGAGTCTACAGCTGTCCAAGAATCAGAGCAGACCTACGTGATCACGCCGACGGAAACGCAGGCCACAGTGTACACTCCGGAGCCCGTGACAGAGGCCCCTACGATGCCCACGGAGGACGAGGAGTCGGAACAATATGTTCCGGCCCCTACGCCTGTAGCGGTGACTGAAAAGCCGCTGCCAACTCCTGAACCCGAGACGGAAGCTCCTACCCCAACGCCGATGGCAACCGAAGCTGACACGGGTGCCCCGGAGTCCGAAGAATATGTGCCTACAGTTACAGAGCCGTGTTCACCGCTACCAACGCCTGTACCCGAGACAGAGGTACAGACTGAAATGGTTCCAACGCTTACACCGGAAACTCCAGAGTCTCAGGAGTACGTGCCACCCGAGACAGAAGCTCCTGTAGTGACCCAAAAACAAGAATCTACAGAGTACACCCCGGTGCCGACGACTCCGTGCCCGACGTTCACGCTAGTCCGGAAACGGAAGCTCCTGTAGCAACCCAAAAACAAGAGTCTACAGAGTACACCCCGGCGCCGACGACTCCGTGCCCGACGTTCACGCTAGTCCGGAAACGGAAGCTCCTGTAGCAACCCAAAAACAAGAGTCTACCGAGTACCCCGGTGCCGACGACTCCGTGCCCGACGTTCACGCTAGTCCCGGAAACGGAAGCTCCTGTAGCAACCCAAAAACAAGAGTCTACCGAGTACACCCCGGCGCCGACGACTCCGTGCCCGACGTTCACGCTAGTCCGGAAACGGAAGCTCCTGTAGCAACCCAAAAACAAGAGTCTACAGAGTACACCCCGGCGCCGACGACTCCGTGCCCGACGTTCACGCTAGTCCGGAAACGGAAGCTCCTGTAGCAACCCAAAAACAAGAGTCTACAGAGTACACCCCGGCGCCGACGACTCCGTGCCCGACGTTCACGCTAGTCCCGGAAACGGAAGCTCCTGTAGCAACCCAAAAACAAGAGTCTACAGAGTACACCCCGGTGCCGACGACTCCGTGCCCGACGTTCACGTTAGCTCCGGAAACGGAAGCTCCTGAAAACCAAGAAACGACTGAGTACACTCCGACCCCGACTGAAGCGGCTACTCCATATCCAACGGAGACTACTGAGGTGGATACTCCATGCCCAGAACCCACCTTGACACCGGAGATGACTGAAGAAGCAACGTATCCAGTACCAACGTCAACGGAGGCGGCCACTGAGACACCTTACACTCAGGAGCAGGAATCATTCGTGCCATACCCCACGCTTCCAACTCCAACCGAGACTGAAACTGCTCCTGAAGGCAGTGCGACCCAGGAGAAGACTGTCGAAGATTACACCGAAGATATGGGGACGGTCACCGCGGAGGATGAGGGATCCGCAGGAGTCACTTCCGACGACGTGATCGACACTTTAGCGACGGTGTGCCAGCAACCCGCAATCTGCGGGCGAATTGATTCACGAACGAAGTTGTTTAGCTCTGTTTTCTTGCTCCTTGAGTATAGGGCCTGCCACTGGCGCTTTGTTCGTCCAGCACCCCATTCAATTCCGGGGCAATGCATGGTTTGCATAGTCTGTAGACTAAAGCGCCTACATTCAATGCAAAGATTTACATTTCCTTGATTCGCTAACTTTTACACTCAAGTGGCTACTCGAAGCACGCGCACTTTTGTCCTAGAGCAACATTTACAAATGCTTCGTCAATGGAAACTATGCAATGTTTTATCTCTCCAGCGATTCACTCATTGGTGCGGTTGACAAGCGAAGCGAAGATCGAATTGGGTTGCTGTAGTAGGCTTGACGGAGATGCAAACTCCACGACACGCCCAGCATCCATCACAGCTACTTTGTTGCAATGCAGGATGGTGTTGGTGCGGTGTGCAATGATCAGAACCGTCTTGTCAACAAACGTTTCTCGGATCGTAACTTGAATCAGTTGATCGGTAGCCGTGTCAATGTTTGCGGGGGCTTGTCAAGCATGACGATCTTGCTGTCCTTCAAAGAGCGCGACCAATGCACAACAACTGACGCTGGCCCACCGAGAGGTTGTCATCCCGCTCTGAGACGACGAAATTCAAACCTGTACCCCACGTCATGACTGTCTACAACAAGTAAACTTGCTGTAGTACCGACCAGATAGCTTCACCGGTGTATTCAACAAACGGATCCAAGTTATCACGTAAGGAGCCACTGTAGAGTACCGGATCTTGAGGGATAATGGCCACACGCGGCGGAGATCGGCAAGCCACATCTTCTGAATGTCAATGCCGTCAATCACCACGTTTCCGCTCTCGAACTCACAAATCCGAAAAAAGGCGATCATAAGTGAGCTCTTACTAGCGCTTGTGCACCCCCCTCACCACCACCTTCTCCTCCGGCTGGATCTCCATGCTAACGCCATGAAGCACCAAAGGTAGCTCGGGGCGGTACTTAAGGAACAAATTGTCAAAGCGAATTGTACCTTGAGAGCCTTATTAATTGGTCCTCTCCGCACTGTCGTTTTCACTGGGATGCTGCGAAAGTGTAGCATGCAGGTTCAGCGCTAACTGCGTGGCTTCTAGCACTGCATTGTAGCGATCGGCGTCAAATTCCCCTTCAAACAAAATGTTCTCTTTCACGGTTGTATTGCGGATCCACGATCCATGGCTCACATAGGACAGCTCTCCAGAGACATTTATACGACCATCAACCTTAATCATCTCACCAAGAACTACATGGAGCAAGTTCGATTTCCCCGCCCCCACAGTGCCGACGATCATGACGAGCGATCCAGCATCGATCTCGATGTTCACCCCTTCGCGTGAGAACGTGCGTACTCAGATGAGGGTCCACCTCAACACCAGAGTCAACACCAGCAACACTCATAACCACGTCTGAAGCAGTAGTCAATTTTGGAGACCACATGAAGTGCGCATCGCGCACCGATATTTTTCTCGTGATAAATCGTCCGAAATGTCCTGTTGACGTGAAGGACTGGAATATAAAACTCTGTCTGCACTTGAAGAATCCCCAATTTCGTCGCTGCCCAAATACCATGACCATACGGCGATAGGGCACAAAAGTTGAGAAAGCGAGGCAACGGCCAGTGGGAGATTGTGTACGCACCTGTGACCATCACTGTCCCGTAGAGTCCGACGTAGATTCCCATGACCAAACCACCAAGGAAAACGGAGGCGACGAATAGTAAAAAAGGTGTTTGCGATCTGCAAGTAGTGGAACCATCTGTAGTATTTGATCTCTGCTGCTCGAATGTTTTCGACACGACTGGCAAACTATTCTTCCCACGAGTAAAACTTCATGACCCGAATGCCTTGCAAGGCCTTAGAGGTCATTTGTGCTGTATACCTCGATTAAACTAGCCGAGCACATCAGTGCTGCTCAAAAAGAGCTTCTTTCAGTAGCAGAAGAACGCATGCAAGCACCAGCAAAGCAGCCCCGCAGACTGCCGAAACGCCATCAAATAGTACCCCGATTAAAATGACTGTGAGCGTGGAAACGAGAATCTACGATCCGTTGATCATTGGGGCTCTGAGTTCACGCTCATCAAAGTGGTGATTTTGCCGGTCGTATATGACTGCCGAGCGATACAGGACAGATGCAAAGACTTGCGATACACGATGTCCATCACGACTGCACGCATATTAGTGCCCATTCGCGAGGAGAGGAAGAAACCGTAGTTTAGACATATAATGCCCACAAAGGCGACAGCAGCCATCAGAGCCGCCAGCACATATCCGTTGTCAATATGAAATACATTGGGGCGGTCATCGAGGAACTCCAAAATGGTTCGGGCGAGGAATGGCTGCAGCACCATCGCTATGGCATAGACACAGCAGTTGCCAATGACAGTAAGGATCTGCCGGCGAAATGTCTCGAGGAAGGCCACCGCCACGTGAGGAAGGTTGAACATGGAGCACTGCTCCTGCGGCGTGTAGTGGTGATTAAAGCGTGTGTGCAGGACGCCATAGGAATCTTGCGGGGCAATAGACCATACGTTATCTTCTCCAGCACTTTGTGAACACCTAATGAGATGAGAGGCTGCAACCAGTGAGCCGACAACACCGACGACAGCGATGCATGCTCCAACAGGTTATCAAGAGGATTTCTTGAGCATACCGCTCTGCTAACCGAAGTTTCTTGGGGCGCTTGTCGCCATCGTTGTCGACCGCAGAGCCGGGGATACATAGTGGGGCCACCAGCATAGTAAGCAGTGTCCATCTGGACGGTGTGTAGACAATTGAAGACTAATGGAGTCGAATGACCTGGTCAAGCGACTGACGTATATGTAGTTTTAATTTTTAGTCAACTTAGTTGATGGCTCTCTAGAATTGGCTACGCTGCGCCGGCGGTTCTCTTCACCAGTGCCGCAAAAATGGAGTTCGACCGCGCCAGAAGCTCCGATGGTGGCGCGAACTCGGCCACCACACCGGCGTCCATCACCGCGATTTTATCACAATGGAGGATGGTGTTGATGCGGTGCGCAATGATGAGTACTGTCTGGTCGACGAAGGTCTGCTTGATGGTGGCTTGGATTAGGTCGTCCGTGGCCGAGTCGACGCTGGCGGTGGCTTCATCCAGCACCACGATCTTGCCCTTCTTCAACAACGCACGACCGATGCACAATAACTGCCGTTGGCCCACCGACAGGTTGTCTCCAGCCTCTGCCACCACAAAGTCCAAGCCGGCACCCCATTTGGTCACAGCATCCGCTAGGTGAACCTGCTGCAGAACCTTCCACACGTTGGCGTCTGAGTACGCTCCGAACGGGTCCAGATTCTCGCGCAGCGTACCACTAAACAGCACAGGGTCTTGTGGGATGATGGCCAAACTACGGCGCAGATCAGTAAGCCGCACATTTTGAATGTTGACTCCGTCAATCATCACGCCTCCGCTTTCAAACTCGCAGATACGGAAGAGGGCGATCATAAGAGAACTCTTACCAGCACCCGTGCGTCCACAGATACCCACTTTTTCACCCGCACCGATGTTCATACTCACACCTCGAAGTACGAGAGGCAGCTCCGGACGATATCTGAGACACAGGCTGTCAAAACTTATGGCTCCTTGGGATGGCCAAGTGGAGGTGTTCATGGGGAGACACTCAGAGTTGTCTTCTTCAATGGGGATTTTACGGAAATGGAGCAGACGCTCAACGCTCGTCATTGCATTGTCCGTGCTGTCGACAGCACGAACCGTGTTTTGCATCGTCGATGTAAGCATGAGCGAGTACGTGAGCGAAATTCCTGCCACAACCGGAGTGATTTGCCCCTTTGTGGCAACTAGGTATAGTGAAACCACGAAGATGATCATGACGGAGAGCCAATCCAAACGAACAGCCAGCCACCTGCCAGCAGTATAGTAAGAGAAATAGGTCGCTGTGTTGGTATCCACCACTTGCTTGGCCAGATCCGCAAATTTGTCTTGCATCTTGAATGCGCGAATTGTCTGCAGGCCCGTTAACGTCTCCCCGAACAGATTGTACACTGGAGTACGACTGATGCCCTCTAGCCGCTTAACTTCGCGCGACGTCTTGTTAAAGTAGCGGCCAGTCAACACGAACACTATCAACATCGGCAAGTACGACACTCCAACCCAGTATGATGACACTGCCGATACAACCAAGCTGCCCAGAGTCATGGCCACATTCTGAAACATCAACTGATACTGCTGAGGCAATATCGAGTCCATTTGGTCCAAGTCGTTTGAAAATCGGTTGAGAATTCTTCCAACAGGTGTGACGTCGAAGTAGTGATTCACTGGAGCACTTAGGACGCGGCGGAACAACTCATCGTGCAAATTCTTGGCGCTTCGGATGCACGCTTCTGTCATTACGAAGCCGCGTACGAGTGTGAGAACAGTGCAGATAGCGATGAAAGCCAGATACCACATGCCGAAGGTCGTTCCAGAGTAAGTCGGATCTACACCTTTCCGATCCATGTTCGACGCCCAGTGTCCCTGCCACCAATCCACGAGAACTCGTGTTCCTTGGCTCACGGCGTAAGCTACGAAAAGCACCACCAATACGGTAATGCCGTTGAAACCAGTTTCATCGAAGTAGGCTTTGTAGACGTGTCTGCCCACTGTACCTGTAACACGGTCTTCATCTTTGACCAAGCGAGTCTCTGGCTTGACTCCTGGTTTCACGATCTCGTTTTGCTCTGACGATTCAATATCTGTCGTGACAATTGTGTTGGCTTCTGTCTGCTCGCCTTCTCCGCCTCGAGATATATCTGTACGGTGCTCTGCTTTGTCCATATGCTTACTGTGATATTGAAGCTCAGGAAAAAGCCTCACGATTTCTTGATATGTGCCATTACCGATGATCTGTCCATCTTCGAACACCAGAATCTTGTTAGCTCGAGCAAGCAAGTCATAGTGGCTGTTCAGCACGAGCAGGCGTGTCTTGCTCTCAGCCAAACCTACGATGCACTCATCGAAAATTGCGTGCGCTACGTGCGGGTCCACAGCGCTCAGTGGGTCGTCTAGGATCAAGATATCGTATTGCGAGCGATATAGAGCTCGAGCGATGCCAATACGGGCCTTTTGGCCCACACTGAGATTAATCCCCTTCTCACCGATTTCCGTCTGATCCCCATTAGGGAGTGCGCGTAGATCTACAGCAAGTTGTGATGCCTCTAGCACACGTCCATAACGCTCGGCGTCGTAGGACGATTCGAAGAGAATATTGCTCTTCACACTTGCGTTGCGAATCCATGGCTCTTGGCTCACATACGAGACGCCGCCATGCAGTTCAAATTCACCCGATTGCAAAACCATTTCTCCAAGCAACGCATGAAGAAAACTGCTTTTCCCTGACCCCACAGTACCGACAATCAGCACCAGTGACCCCGGCTCGATCTCCAGATCCACACCTTTCAGTGCAAAACTGTTAGCGTCAGGCGGCAGCACTGCCGACGGTGCATTTATGCCACTGTTCTGACTGGTGTCCTCCATTCCCGTAACCTCGGCCATGACAACATCCGTCTCGGTAGCAATTGCAAGAGTGTTCCCCAACAAAGTGGGCCACTCGAAGCGCGCGTTCGAATGCAAACGTGTCCCACATCACCCGTCAACCCGCTTCCTGAAGCCTTGAATTCGTCGCTGGACAAAAACTTGTCGATTCGACGGAAGCTGGTCTGCGCTTGCGAGAGTGCGGCCAGAGCGGTCGGGAATTCGGGCACGACAGCGCGGCAGATGTTAACTAGTGCTATCAGGGTGAACGCGTCCGTCACCGAAATGGAGCCGTGCAGCAGCACGTAGAGACCCAGCGTCGAGCCTGAGATAAACACTGGGGTGAGGAAAAGCAAAACGGAATTCGAGACCATAAGAAAGTGGAGTTTACGAAATAGACCGACCTCGGTTGCGCGGATCTTCTGCAAGCGGGCGGCGATAGATTCCTCCCACGCATAAAACTTGATCACTCGCACACCCTGCAGCGCTTCTGATGTGACCTTGACTCGTTCATCCACGACGTTAAACAGCTCATGCTGAATCTTGGCAATCTTATCCGCCTGACTGATGGAAAGAATGAGCACAACGACCAGCACAGCGACGCCACAGAGCGCCGACCAGGCATCAAACAACAGTCCGATGAGCCCCAGACTGACCACCAAGCCCAGCGGAGCCACATAGAGCCACGGCCCCATCATTACGAAGTTAAAGAGTCGTTCCGCGTCTACACTCATGAGAGTAAGGACCTCTCCTGAAGTGTATTGCTGTCTGGCTACACAGGACAGACGCAGTGTCTTCTGGTAGACGAGGTCCATGACCAAAGACCGGAGGTTGATCCCCACTCTGGACGACACGAAGAAGGCAAAATTGCGACACGTGACGGCTACAGCCGAGGTCAGCATCATGAGAGCCACGAGGCGTAGCCGCTCTCTAAATGGAAGACATTGGGGCGGTTATTGAGGAAGTCCAGGAGCGCTTGAGCCACGTAGGACTGGAGAGCCATTGCCACAATGTAGACGCTGTAATTGGCCAGAATCAGCAGCAGAGACGGACGGACGGCACGGAGGAAGGTGTAGGCCAATGGAGGGGGCTCCTGAGGGCTGTACATGCCCTCAAGACGACGCTCGAGGACGGAGCAAGAGTCCGAGACGCAGACAGGCCAGATGTCGGCACTGGAGAGCGGTTGACGAGCTCCGAGAGACACGAGAGGCTGGAACCACAGCACCAGAAGCTGCGAGAAGAGCGAGGCAGAGCTCAGAGGATTCTCGCGCTGGTGGGTGGAAGGGGACGGGGCGCGGCCACGTACGGGACGGAGACCATTGAAAAGGACACTTGAGCGTTTGAGACGAAATTCACAAGTGAGCCAGTGGAACGTTTGTGGACACTCATCTGAAGCGCAGATGAGATGAAGTGCCAGTACATCAGTGCAGCAAAGCTCGACGCACGCCACTCACTAGCAGTCACTGCAACGATGACCACCACAAAGAGCAACGCGTTGCCGCAGCAGACAATTGTCACAGCCGAACACTTTGATGTCTGGCAGACATCAAAAACGAGCGTCTTGGCGATATCACCGACAGGAGTTTGTCGGCGAGGTTTCTGACTGACTGCAGTGCCAACCACAAAGGTGACAAACCAGCAGTAGAGCAGCACGACATCAAATCGAAAACAAAGGAAACTCGAGCTCCATCTGCGCAGAAGGCGAGAGGCGAATAAGGATGACTCCCCTATTAACGTTAGAATGGTACATGGTAGCGGGTGTCCCACCAAGATGCATTCTCTGTATTGCCGCCCGCCTGGATGGCAAACAGCAAAAACAAGAGTTAGAGGACAGAGCAGAAGGTGAATGTCCGGAATAGCCATTGATCGCTCTTTACTAGCGTAAGGAGTGACTGCAGAACACACAACGAACAGCATTTTTTCCCATTGTGACCTCATGCCGAGTTGCATCACGTTGCAACTACTGGTTTCTCCTCTTCCTTCTGGCCGTTGGCAGCCTCCTCGACGACCCCGCGTCCAATGGGCTCTGGGGCGGCCTCTGTCGTCTCAGCCTGCTGCAGCACCACTAGAGTGAAGCGCAGGTGCTGGGCGATGATCATCTCGTGCATCTTGGTGCGCAGTCGCAGCCACTCGATCTCGCTGTCGCTTGGGTCGGGGAAGAGTTTCTGCAGGTGCTTTTAGTGCGACCGTAGAGACTAAGCACGTGATACGCATGCATGATTGCCTCCTTGTACTCGACGTTTTCGTACTTGACGACGATGCCATCGTTGTTCATGAGGATGTAGGACGAGAAGCCAGACTTGCTCTTGAGCTGTTTGATCACCTCCTCGACCTCGTTCGGTGCTGCAGCTGCCATACTACCGGATATCTTCTGCTCCTAATGTCCTGCTTCCGTTAACCAAAAAGAATGGATATGCTCGAGAAATCGGTGACTGCGACTCCTCAAACGGAACTTCCGAACGGTTGCTGCCGTTATCTCAGCACAAGCCATGGCGCAGGGGTCTGGGTCCTATTACGACGACTACATGCGCAGCAATGCGGTGCTTAAGCACTGCGGGGACAAGAACGCCAAGACATTGCTGACGGATCGCAACGCCTATATCTCCTTCTTAGAGGTACAGCTGGAACGTGTATCTGCTGCTTGTTTGACGACTCATACCTTCGAACGGCGCCTGGCAGAGCTGGAGAGTGCACAGACCACAAATGACCAAAAGGTAGGGTCACTCTCCAAGGTCTTCCGCCTCAACCAGGAATATGTGGAGCAGACAACACAGCAGGGGCAAACTGAGCTTGCGGCCCACACCGCTAAAGTGGATGCTTGGATGGAAAAGTTTTCCGCTGAGCTGGAACGTCAACAGCCTCGCATGACCACGCTAGAGGAACAATTTCAACAGTGTCAAGACTTCTTGCCGCGCTTGGCAGAGACCAACGATGTAGCACTTCACGACATGAAACACCAGACTGAGCACGAGATCGAGGGGATGAAGGCGCAGATTTTCGCTCTTGAAACGCGAATAGAAGACATCCAGACATACCAGGCATCCACGGAGTGCAAATTGGACAATCTGACGGACACTGCCACACACAAGCTCGACAAGGTGCGTGAATGCTGGCGTTACTGTGAGAAGGGGTAGACGGTCAACTAAGCGAGTGGCCGTGATGATTCAGGAATTGACTCTTGTCCGCTCGTCGGTATCAGAGAAGAGCTTTCAGCTGGAACGCACTGTGGCGCAACTGGTAATGCTAAACGTAAATGCTGTTCCAGGATAGGGTCGATGTCGGTGCTAATAAGTTTTGTGCGGTACACAAAACCCCATTACCAGGGAAGCGACTTGGAACAATTAGTACATCAGGTGGACTCTTCTTGGAGAGCAGAGGCCTCGGAAAGCACAAATCGCTATGACATGAACGTTGCCCAAGTGCAGCAACGACTCAATCAACTCCAACAAGAGTTCACACAAGGGCAATCTGACGTGAAAGGTGTGCTGAAAAAATGCCTGACACGCAGCATCTCCTCAGCGGAACCGTGGTAGCTCTACAGTCTGATGTCGATGATGCCAAGAAAACAAATGATTCAGTCGCTACTAAGAGCTCAGAGGCAATGACAACAGCGATCAAGGACCTGCGAGAAAACCAAAGCACACTGAAGAACGCATTGCAGTTGTTGCAGGTTTGTGCTCTTGAGGTCCAGGAAGCAGGAGAAGATCGTTGCAGCAAACTAGCTGATAGGCTGGATGCAATTGCGGATTCCGTCGAGAACCGGGCAGATGATTTGGTTTGTTCGTGTACTTATGGTTGGTGTGAGTTTAAGCTGCATTTGTCTTACCGCTGATATTTTCCATTTTCATAAGCGGAAACGGATGCTCACTGCCATAGAAGATGTTGGAGAAAAGCTTCAAAAGGATGCAGGCGCTACAACAGAGAATACGGTAGGAACCTGGTGGGTACCACACGCTCGTGGTGCGGTGGATTCACCCATTTGAATGTGTAATTGTAAATGTGTAGCTTCAAGCAGCTCGGGCAGCGTCCGAGTCTCAATTTCGCATGCCATGGAATTCACGACGACACTTGAGAACCGACTGCGAATTTTAGAGCACACCGTTTTGTCACTTGAGGTGCGTACTAAGAATGCAGACTACACTTGAAAAGTGCTGTCCTACCGTTTTACATTCCTGTTGATGAGCAGACGAAGGTTCAGCGGAGTCGGGCCATTTCCGAAGTGCTGGGGCAGGCTGACCTTGAGTCTGGTGTGAAGGTACGGTCACCAAACCTACCTGGTCAGTTTGCTGCTCGACTTAGTGTCGAACCCATTGGGAAGGATCTTCGCAGTGCAGTAAAGACGCACATTGGGTTGGAGGAGGTAGAATTTCAATTTTGTGAAGTTGCTAACTTCACGAGGGCCGGCGCTGACCTTATGAGCTACTTGATGTCAATATTTATTCAGCGAACAGCGAGTTGGAACAACGAGCAGTATTACCAAGAACGAATCCGAGAGCTGGAAGAACGGCTTCACCGGAAAGCACAGAGCGAAGAGGAGCATCGTGCACTGTTCCCAGAGAGAGCCTACCCAAGGCATCGTCTAAATCCAGCGCTTCGCCTCCGAGTTGCATTTCTAGCTTTACCACGGACAAAGAACCTGCTAAAGAGCACATTTTGCGACGGGCTCGCGTCACTCCGAAGAAGGTGCAAACAAAATTGGGTTAGATTTCTCGCCCTCATTGTATAACAACGGATGGTTTACTTATCCTTCGCCAGATCATCAACCGAAGCGCGAAAACAACACAATCAACTGGTGCGTTAAAAACAACCAGACCTAAGAGACTTCAGACGGTGCGTTGGCTAGTGATTGGGATGAGGTGTTGTCACTGTAGCTTGAACCATCTAACGCTTACTATCCACTTTATTTTTTTGCTTTCAAGGAGCGGGTAACTCGTGATCGGCTAGAGTGTCGTGGCAGGTTGAGATAGTCATGTGTGGTGTTGGTATCATTCAAGTATTTGAGCAGGACATGACTGCTTTCCTCCGCAATAGTCTTCAACAAGTAGTCTGCTGCTGCCACACCCACCACGATTTTGTATTCCTGCAGGAAACGATACGCCAGCAAACTTAGACAGTTGGCCAAACGCAAGCCACGCAAGAGTGCACTACTAGTAGTATTAGACTCTCGCTTGCATAATATGGATACCTCCAAAATACGCATAACCCGGTCTGCTGCCTCGTAACGCGCTTTGATAATCAATGCCACATGCCGCCGAGACTGACGAGACCCTGGTCTGCCTGGGCCACTGTACTCCAGAAACTCTGCGCAGCACAAGATCTGTCAGTCGATTGGGCCTGCCTAATTTGCAAGGACTAAATGTAGTAGGCCGGACCGATCTCTCGCCGGGTCTCCTTAGCGATTTCGTCCTGTAGTACGTGCAGTAGATGCTCGATCTTCCTGCGGTGGCGATCGATTCGACCACTATCTGCTTCTGCAGCGGCGACTTTGCTTTGTCGCTGGTTGAGGACGCTTTTCCCCTGTCTAGTGCACAACATCAGACACTCCGATGAATAGGCCAACAACTGAAAGCACAAGTCTCGTTTTCCTAACTTGCTTCGTCGGTCGAAATAGTAAAATTGTTTGTCGGTCATAGCGCAATGGCGTTGTCGTGCCAGCATGGTCTTGCAACATTATCAAATACTTGGTAAGCATTGTTTCATGCGTGGCATTGATGCAAAATCATTGAGCTACGAACGAACCGCTGCTTGGGCCACCTCCTTATCAGCATCACCCTCCTGTTCACGGACAAAGAACTCGCGGTCCTCGGCGGCGACTCCCGGGGAATAGTAGCGAGGTCCACTTTGACCCACGAAGTGAATTGTGCTGTCTGCCGGTGCATCCATAGCTCGCATGGTTTTCGTGAAATCGCTCACGTCATTTCTGATGCTGCTTAGCAACGTATGCAACACCAAGCAAGGAGGTTGAAGCTGCATCTCGTTCGGGGATTTGACGCCGAGGGTCTAGCGGTGTACTTCTCAAATTTGAACGGGATTGAGCTAGCCGCGGCAATTGAACCGACGATCGAGTCGCAACAGGGTCCCGACCAGCAGTGATGTGACGTCCTGCAGGCCCCCAAAAGATACCAATCGACGTCGAACCTTCACTTGCAGCGTCTTCCTTTGGTACCTCAGAGGACATGTTGAAATACCGGAACGAGGGTGCTATGGACTGGTTTGCTGGCAAGGCAGGTAGACAGGTCCGAGATGCTGGTCCTTAGCTTACTCTATTAATACTGTACTTCACGACCCTAAACAGACTGATCCTGCCCTGTTGGTCGATGCGTTCGCACTGCAGCATCTCTTTACTAAACTGCAGGAAGTCTACCATGGCTTCGTCTTCCCTCTCGCTTCATGGGCCAGATACGTGATTGTCTTGTCATCACTGAGCTCGTAGATGCTTCTAGCCAAGTTCCGCCAGGACTCTTGGCCATAGATGGGGTTGATGCAGTCCGACACGAGGATGTACGCGAAGTGACGGCGCTCTAGCGACCAGCGAGAGCCCCACACGAACTCTGCAACGTGAAGGCGACTGCGCTCGCTCTCAGACGTGGCGTTGGCTACGATGTTGCGTTGGAGCAGCTCCAATGTTTCGTGTTGATCCGTCAGAAGCACATCAGCACCTAGAGAGGCCGCTACGAGCCCTGCAAGGCCACATCCACTGCCCAATTCCAGAACGCACTGGCCACAACACACATCAAAGGTCGGAGGGCGTTGACTGGAGAAGGATATGAGACGTTCAGCAAGGAACCGACTAGCCTCCCACACGCGAGATGCTGTCCATGCATCGGCGAAGATCGGTGCCAATTCGTCACTCTGCAGCGTCTCCGACAGCTCGTAGCTACGTCCGTCCACCACCACACGCCGCGTCATTTGCGTCAGCAATGTCACTATGTAATCCTCGATTGAGTGACAGTGGGCTGTGTCGTCTAATCGTGACCGCGCCTCTTCTATAGTCGCGCCCTCTCGACTGAACTCTGTCTCCAACTCAACGCGCGCATTCTACGGATGCGACGAAACTGAACGGAGGACGCTTTTTTGCTGGAAGAAGTGATGGCAGTAACTTGGTTGCGGTGACCATCTATCGAATGTGCATGCAAGTCTAGTTTCTCAGCCAGCAAAAACGCACGCAACATTCTATCGTCGAGTAATGCAGACAGCAGAGGTCAAGGCAATCTCTGCATGGGACGTACTAAAAGATGTAGGATGGCCCCTCCTCCTGCAGTTATCATCTACAGCGGGTGGATCATTAGTCTTGCCAGATCAAGCAGACGTCGAGTTACTCACCCCTAGCCTTGTAAAGGTGGGAAGAAGACGATCTCGAGTCACCACCAGTGAAGTTTGTGATGTTTTGTGTATCAAAGGCACTCGACACTCGAGTGCCTGATAATGCCCCACGCACGAGCGATGAGTTCGACTTTCGTCATTGAATAAAAACATACGTAGGATGTTCTCGTCCAAGTACATTACTTAGACCAATACAGTACGTGTAGGTATGTACTACGAGCCGAAGGATGAATCCACTCGTGTGGCCACATGTGACGTCAGCCAACTGCTCTCTACAATCAACGCGGAAAGCTGAACCGTTCTGGGCCTGGGCATCTGTCAAGCCGCAGCAACCCACAAACACGGCAATACAGCGCGGCCTTCTGTTTCGACGGCAGCCGCCAGGTGAACAAGCTTCCGCGGTCCTCGCAGGGCTTGGCCGCTCTCTGCGTCGAAATATACTTTTTGCAAGCGACGTCGCCATTCCCATACGATGGGGGTGGGGGTCCAGCTTTTGAGTCTAGGCTATTTGAGTCTCTAGGTTACAGTAAGCGCCTCGAATTTCTCGCGCGAGGCAAGGCTATCTGTCAGTTGTTGTCTGTCGTCACCATAGAGTCGTGAGGATGGATGCAGTCCTTCAGCACCATAGTGTGCTTTGCCGCTGTACAGTACAGTACATGTAGCTAGCACTACTCAACCCGTTTCGTAATACAAGAGTCAAGTATATTAAGTAGCCAATCAGTTTGTTCTATTCGCTGCACAGACGGGTCATCTGTTGGGACGATCGTAATAGCCAGTACAGGCCGTGTATCACCTGCTTTACTACTCCCCGGCCCTCTCTTTCGCCGCCCAGTTCCCAACAGCTCAGCGACAGAAGCGAGGAACCAGCACGCAGGGAGCGAATGCCGGGCATGTTAGCCACAGAATACTCGCCCTTCGTCACCTCACCGAGAAGCTCGCCCAGTACCGTACCCGGAACAACGACTTCCACAGTCTCAGCGCTCACTGCTGCGGCCTCAGAAACGCTGAGCGCTGCTCTGAGCGTCGCCAAACTGAATCTCCATCGAAGAAGACGACAAACTGTGACCGAACCACGCAGCAGTGACCGACGGACACCATATTTGGACCGAGAGAACGACGAGGAGAGGAAGGAAGAAGACCCTTTTGATATGCCACAACCACAGGAACCGACTCCTCAGCAACAGCGATATCGTCCCCACCATCAGTCGAGACCCAAAAGAGCCTCCGCTCACCTTCCTCCTCCTCCTTCTCTGGCCGCTCTGCATCTTTCACGTCCATATTGAGAGGCTCCGCACACTCGAGTGCAGCGCCATCTCCTTCAGCCAGATCCACCTCAGCCACGTCACCCTCGTCCTTGAGAGACGAGAGTGCGTCTTCTGCTGTGAGTGACATGGGGCAGTTCCTTCCTGAACTCTCGACCGACAGATTGGAAGCATTGGTGAATTTCATTGACAAGTCGGTAGATGACGCCTACAATCTCAGTCTGGGCTTTGGACGTGTGCGGTGGACGCCCAGTCGGACGAAAGAGGGGTTTCTATCCAACGAGCCAGGGGTGGACCGGACGACGCAATACTGGAAGCTGCTGTACGAGGAAGTTGCAACGTCAGCGCCACGTTTGGAGAGCTGAGCGACCTACTGATTACCGAAACGACAGCGGACTTTGCGGATCACGAGAATGCAGTGAACCCCAGCGAGTTCCATGACGGACAGGTGGTCTATACGCTGGTGCCTCGTACCGCGCAGGACCGTTTGCTTGCGTCAAGTGGCATTGCGTGAAATCGCAAGCGCCTTCCGTCGCAAGGCACCGGGACTTTGTTTATGTAGAACTCGTGGACTCGTTCCGAGATGCAGACGGACGCCGTGTCGGCTACCGACTCAGCAAGAGTGTGGACTTGGACATTGTCTCTCCACGCGATACATTTGTGCGTGCCAAGACGCTGACGCTACAAACGTGGAGCGAGCGCGCACCAGGAAGCCTGGAGCTTGTGACCATGATGATTAACGACCTGGGTGATCGTCTGCCTGCATGGCTTATGCACAAGATGGTGGACACCGCGGCCATGCGCTCTGCCTGTATCCGTGATCATATTAACCAGCGCCGGCTCGACTTGTTAGTGTATGCTGGTCCACGTGACATGGTGCCACTCAATCGGCGCGTTTGTTGTGTTGTGTGTACACGAAGCTTCTCGCTTGTGCGCAAGAAATACAACTGTGCGGCCTGTGGGGATGTTATCTGCAGTCAATGCAGTGTTCACCAACTGGTGACAGCACAACAGCGATCGAGTGACCTCACGACGCCCGGCGGGAAGCGGAAAGCGCGCATCTGTGTCAAGTGCAGCAGCAAGATGCAAAATCGAGAGCTTCCGCGGCGTGCTTCATCCGCTCGGCAGAGTGATATTTCTCGCGTTAGCTCCGAAGGCAGTCTCCGCGGCTCGATGGCCTCGAATGGATCATTTCTAAATCGTTCACGGGTCTCAGCTGGAAAGACTTCGGATGAGACTCGACGGAGCTTTCTTTCGGACTCAACAGCAGGGACAAGCTCTCTAGACTCGAATGATGACAACCGGGGCAGTGGCAATGCAACGACGCAGCCGCGCAAACAAGTTCCTAACATGTTTCATTTCCGACCGATGTCCTCGTCGATGGGGAAGAGCGAGCGGTTGTCAAAAGCATCTACGTCACCGTCATCACCTGGGGATGAAGAAGGC
Source organism: Phytophthora kernoviae (assembly GCA_008080845.1). NCBI lineage: Eukaryota > Oomycota > Peronosporomycetes > Peronosporales > Peronosporaceae > Phytophthora > Phytophthora kernoviae. Next base: position 31,640 of record VKKV01000457.1, on the reverse strand, counting down.
CGACTGGACGTAGAGGAGATCCAGCCCCAAATTTTAGGCGATAATATTTTGGCCCCGGCCCCTGTAGAACTAGACCTGGGTGTGGGTAAGTACAAGGAAACATTCACTCAGCAGCCGACACAGGCCGAGAGAGACTACGAAGCCGAAGCAGCCGAGCTGGCCGAATACAGCGACTCGGAAGAAGAGGAGGTTGCTGATGACGACGCTGGCAATTTCCTGAATACAGGCGGCCCACACATGGAGGTGGTACGGCAATCCTTATCACAGGCTACTGTTGTTACGCTGGACATGGACGCACCGACGGTGCACAAGGTGGAGGTGGCCAGCTTCCTCACAGAGGAAGAGAATGCTAATCTGGATGCTGTGTCGGATGACTCAGATTCAGCTAGCTTTCTTACATTAGATGAGAATTCCAAGGTTGTGGAGAGCGCTTCGTTTGGTAGGAGTTCAGAGTCCATGCCTGTGCCAGTGCAAGTGGAAGAATTTGTCGTGGAAGAGGTGGCGCCCGAAAATGTGCGTACTGTCCCGCGCCGCAGTATGGAAAGCAGTCTGGAGGAAGAGGAGCTAGTCGTGGAAGAAGTTCATCCCGAATCCGGAGATATTGTTCCACGCCACAGCATAGAAATGGAGGAGTTTGTTGTGGAGGACATTCAGCCAGAAAATGTGAACACTGTTTCGCGACTCAGCATCGAAATTGAAGCCGAAGAAATGGAGGTGCCCATGGTGGTGCGCAAAATAGCTAAGCGGATGGTTGTTGGTTCTGGTGGACGACGCAGTCGCGAGCGCCCTCCTGCTCCGCGGCCAAGTGGTGCCCCACCCCCACCGCCGAATGTAAAAGCTGTTCTTACAGACAGTATGTCCAGTGCCAAGTCGAATAAGCCCCAGTCAACTCCAAATGGATCACGTACTGCACCGCCGCCAACGCCTACGCCAGCTCCGGCACCAGAAGAAGAGACGATTAAACTGGAAGATTTGCAGGTGCATTTGGACCGAATGAACAAGATCTCGGCGAATCTGCGGGACCTTCGCAACGAGATGAAGGTGACGACGGAAGCTCCAGCCAGCACACAATCAGCAATGGCGGCGTTGGCAACTTTCGAAACTAAGGCCAACGCTGAGCGAGCTGCTAAAATCGCGGCCAACTTCATCAGTCTGCTCGATCGCCAAGCAGCACCCGCGGCTCGACGCGCGCAGCAGTATCTGAAGCGCGGTGGCCCTCGATCGAGTTTGTTCAACCTGTCGCTAGCCATGGGTGATGGCAGCTTTGTGGACTACCTCCCAGATTCGACCTTCGAGGAAGTGGGCGAGAGCCCTGATGGCACTGGTTTCGGCTGGCAGTCCGTGGTCTCTAACACGACGGGCAAACAATATTTCTTCAACCAGAACTGCGCGCTCGCGTCCTGGACGCTACCGGGACCCGACGTGTTTCGGGGCACGCTGTACATAGTGCTCTAGACCTCTCCAGAGGCATCAATGTATTATTTAGCTAGAACAGTTGTCGAGACAGCAGGTGGTCCTGCATCTCACGAAATACAAAGCACGATTGAGGGTAAAGTGATGGTCATCAAATTGCGAACAAAGCGCACACATGTACCGTAAGGATAATGGGAGATGATAGATAAAACTGCCTTTGTGGTATGCACTCATGTCACCTTGGGTTCTATCACTTATACGGACAGTTCTCCGAGCTGTGTGCGGTCGCAGGCATACTGCAGTGCGCGCACTCACCGGCTTTGGGGTGCCTGTGTCAACAGACGAGGTGATGCTGGAACGCGGGGTGGCCGGCTTTTTGTCCATGACGACAGCCGCCAAATTTGCAAAGCGTGTGGAGAATCCTGATAGACCAGAGCTCGGCGTTGGTGGCTTGGTACCGACCGGCACTGGCGGTGGCAAAGATGCGCTGGACGTGACGGATGAACGTTGGTTGGAGATCTCAGAGGCAGTATCTGTGTTGCTCCGGTTGCGGGGCGAGCCCGGGCGGAAGACGGCGAAACGGATCAGCTTCTCCTTGCGCGCAAGTTTACCCAGCAGCTGCGTGACTTGCTGCAGCGACATGAGTGATGCGTTGGTCTCGTTGATACTCATGATGTACATGCCCGGGTAAACATCACCGTGGCGCTCGATGGGTCCTTTTCGCCCGTGGACAGGTTGGTGAAACCGTGGACGACGGCACACTCTTGGATCCCGCTGTCCAGTAATACACCCAAAGGGCCAGGAGGTACACGGACCTCCACGATCTCCTCAATCTCGTTGTCACTCTCGCTGTCACTATCATTATCGAAGAAGGCTGCTCCCTGGAGTGCGCCTTGTAGCATGGCATCATAGTCCTCAGGCAGTGTCACTGGGATCTCGGCATACTGATACTCAAACTTGCGGAGCTCTTCGTGGTACGGATTGGAGCCGATGATCTTGTAGTCTGTACCGGCCCAGAGGTTCACCAGTTTGGCTTCTCCCTTGTCTTCATAGTAGAGACCTCGTAAGCTGCTGGTTCGAATACTGGTGCTTGGTTCAAAGAAGACCACAGTCGCTTTACGGCCTAAATGAGATATTGTCTTGCCATTCAGACTCTCTGGTTCTGCTCACATCAAACAAACAGTAGCAAGTGGATAGCATCCCAGATGTCAGAAACTAACATAACATAGATCAAATCTCACAGTTTTCCCGCACCTTTCATTGGCGCCACGCAGCCTTGCGAGCGTAGCAGCTCAATGATCTGCAAATGCCCTCTCCAAATGGCCAAATCTAGCGCCGAGTAGCCGTCCTGCACGCAAATACGACATATTGTCAACAAATCCTCCTCTCTAGGGTATAACAAGTAGAAAATAAAAGGTAGAAATCCCCTTTCTGTCTGTGCACTCACATCTGTGAGGGCCAAGACGTCGGCTCCATACTGAAGCAGCATCATAGCGATCTGAGTGTTCCCCACGAGGCAGGCGCAGTGAAGCATGGAGAACCCCCGCTCTCTGTGAGCGCAGCCACATCTGCCTTGCCGATCTTCAGCGTCAGATAACGCCTCGCCTTGTCCACACTCCCTCCAGGATGGCCTCACGGAGGTACTGGTTGCTCTTACCCTGCAGCAGATTCATCTTATGGGCGTGTGTGGGTTGAACTGTGAGAGGAATATCAGGGAGAATCAGATTTGGGGTCCTCAGATTGTGTCCGAGAGGATCAGAGATATTTTATTGGTAGAAACCGGTTGGAATCATTTGATTGGCTATCGTTGTTGAAGTTGCACTGCACCTCGCTTGATTGAAGGTGTAACAAATGTGGCTCTGACTTTGACGTCTATTTCTCCATTGCAACTCCAACAAAAAATAATTAACAAAAAATTCTACTAACCAATCGCTAATATCTCAGTTTGTCAGACAGCACGCGTAAGCGTGAAACATGGCACTGGTAGTACAAACCACTTCAATTGAGACCCACAACTGCTCTGTTTAACGCGCTTACGGCAACGCGCTTGTCATGTTCCTTGCATACTCGTGGGTTTGCTATTGTAGTTCAAAGTGCTCAACTTCTAGGTGGTGTTTACGTCTTGAATCAGCCGCGGGGAGCTTCCATCGGACACAAGCTGTAGTTTAACGTCAGGGATTCAGTTGCCTGATTCTGGTCCTGCAATGCAGATGCACTGCCTTGAGGTTGAGGTTGAGGTTGGAGGGCAAGTCTCAATTTCAGTACGATGGTCACGAGTATGGTGTTTTTGAGTCTGATTGTGCTAGTGGTTCATTGCAATATTCGGCACAAAGACTAAGGCGAAGGCTGGACTCGACACGCCACACGTCAGGAATGGGTCGTGCCATGAAAGCCACTAAGTAACGGAACTACGCCTAGGGATTTGCATTGATCAGTTCCATTCAACGGAGTATTTCACCAAGGCTCACTATCCGCTGGTCTGCCTACCAGTAGTAACAGATACAGGCTCCTCCAAAAATATATAGCAATCTTGCTGTGAGCAATGCCAACTCCACGACAAGACAGCCCCAATACGCGACAGCACCTGTTCCCTCGGTATGTGGATGCCGACAATCTCCACATGGAGGACGACTCCGACCGAACCGTCCGAGATCAATCCGTACTTCGTGTAGCGGATCTCCTCGGAGTTTCAGCCTTCTCGCCAAACCCGTTGAAACAGTGTGGAAGCCCACGTGCAGCCGCATTCGTTCCCCCAGGAGCACTTTTATCTGAGGGTGTGCTGCGATTCGGTTGCGACCCACGGAGTCCATTTTCCAAACAGAGGCACACTGCGTCTCCACGGGTGAGCAAGATGACCCCCTTGAACCTCCTCCCGCAACGGGCACCATCGCCTGTAGGAGAGTTCCCCACCGAATCTGTCGTGTCGCTTGCAACTTTGATGTCGCCGTCGTCTGGAATTACGATAAACCGGTCGCCTCGACGAGCAATCCTTAACGGATCTGACGTGGCGAAGATCACGCGGTGGCTGCAGTCGCTTTCACAAGAGGCGCAGAACTTTTCCTCCTACGCACTCTACTGCGATATGCTGTTCCGGGAGAGTCGAGTGTTGACACAGGGCAAGCCGGTGCCTAACCGCTTGCAGACAGCGGTTGCATTTCATTGTTTGTGTAAAGCCAGCGGTGTATTCGCGAGACACGAAACCATTCTGCGTCGGATTTGCAAGTACGTCCGTGAAATTTCTTCGAGTGACGTGGTGTAACTTGATGCAAAATGTGTTTGTCGGTCACCTTATCTGGCTTAGTGATTTAGGTGCAGCGATCTACTTGAACTATGACGCTTCATTGATTCAGAACGGCGAGATTGAGGCGCTTGAGATTTTCACACGTCTCACTACGTTCTACGAGCAGCAAGCTGTATCCCATCAGCAGAAGCAGGATCTTCAACAAGGTAACCGAAGCGATGGTTGTGATGAATTGCTGTTGCTGACACACAAAAAATACTTATCAGAGATGCAGCACAAGCAAGAGATGTATCTGCAGCGATTAAACGAAGAGAAATTTCGAGTGGAAAAACTGAAAGACTTGCAGCAGCAGTATCATGTCAATACTTTGGACAACATCAGCACCAAGAAGGTGCACACGAAAGACTTGAACGGCAAGCTGCAAGGTGTACTGCACCACTTTCAGCACGTCCCCGACGAGGAGAAAGAGAAAATCGTCTTGGGGGCAATCGAGTCACTAGACGCGCAGGTATCGGCAACAGCGCTAATGACCGTAGTGGATCACATGGATGATGCTGAGAAGGACAAGCTCAGGAGTAATTTGTTCCAGGATGAGGTCAAGGAGATCACGCAGTACGCTCACGCTGGTGTCTCGCAAACGTTTGGCTTCATCGTCTACTAAGTTGTTCTGCCTTTTTCACGTGCTGTCTTGTTCAGGCAAATTGAAGCGCAGGCTCTTGTAAACTCTAACGCACATCAAGACATGATTCTTGAGCAATCAGCCGCGCGTATCACTCACTTTCAAGGGCTCATTTTGCAAACCATCAAGGGTAACAGTGAAGAGTCCAGCGAAGGTGTTGGTAGCGACGTCGACGAGTACTTGTGTGACCACGACCGCAAAGTGCTAGAGAGCGTTAGCGATTTGGTTGATGAGTTGGTGCGCGAGAAGAAAAGCACGGCGAGTTTAGAGGAAAAGCTATACGAAGCAGAAAAGCTGGTCGCCGATCTGCGATGGAAGAACAACGCGATGATCAACGAGGCAGAAGAAACTGCACAGAGGCATGAGCAGGAGCTTCAGGAAGTGCGAACCCAACTGGAAAAGGCTCAATCTTCAACTAACGACAAGTGCATTCAAACAGAGGACGATGGTGGCGAACGTCGTGGGAATACTGCGAATGGAGGCAAGAGACGACGACAACTGGTTGCAGCTGACAGCGACGACGAACTCATCCTCAAGAATCGCGCTAAGAACAAGTTTGGCTACGGCATCGCCAACATCATCGACCAAGCGAAGATCGCTCCATCGAAAGTACGCAAAATTCTGTTAAAGCGCAAGCCGCTCACTCTAAATGAACTCCACAGCATCATCGTCGGGTACTATCAGACCAAGATGTTTCAAGACGTACAAGATGATAGCTCCGGTAAGCCGCGCACAAATCTCGCTCAGTTCATCATGGAAATGTACGTCCTACATTACGGACTCAAGGACCTCGCCATCAGTCAGCTCGTCTTCTTGGACGCTGCAATACGGAAAAATGCTCAGGTACGATGTATATCGCATTTTGTTTCCTGTCCTACGTAGATTTCTCTTCTTGCAAACTCATGACCCCATTTACTGCAACAGGAAAGTGCTCGGGTACGAACATTTGGACTGCTCACAGGGTCACTGGATCCTGAGTCCCACGCCTGCTCTGTGCAAGGTGTAGACTTCTTTTGCTGGTGGTCGTGATTATCTTCAACGGTATGTCTAGTATTCCTTTTGATTGATGCAGCACTATGCTCACCAAATAAAATATCCTCTCTATTAAGCCGGTGTATACAAGAAAGGCAGAAAGCAAGCTGTGACCATCGCGCAGAACCTCAAAAACTTCTTTGGAGATGGCATCTTTATGAGTCCCAAGTCTCTGACTGTCAAGTACGAGCTTGTATGCCAAGCAATTGACCTGGCGTTTTCGTTCACTCGTAGCGAACCTGGAGGCCCTCTGAGGCAACTCAAAGACGAGATTCGACAGCGGTGCGCAGCGAGTGGTGGAGGCCTCGACATTGACTTGGTGCTTGAGAAAATCATGAACTACTGGTTTGTCCTCTATGAACACCAGATTCAGGACATTCACAGCATGTTCGCGATAGTGGACACAAACGGCGACGGACTTTGGACTTCTCGGAGTTTTGTGAATTGGTGGCTGGGCTCGAACCGACTATGGATCGCCGTGACGCGCTTACGCTGTACAATCGTGCAGCAGGCGATGACAATGTCGTCGACAAGGACGAATTTGTGCAGGTCATGCTCGCCCACCAGCGTGGCATCATCCTCGAGGAGTTTTATGGAGGCGCGTCCAACAAGAAAATCTTGATTGGTATTGAACAGCGCAAAAACACCCTCATGCCGTTAAGCTCGGGTTCTACAGCGAGTCAAGACAAAGAGGAGGGGTCCTTCGACTCGTTGGCCGCTGCAATGGTGTCTGTATCGCTTTCTACAGAAGCGTTGGTAGTAGACGATGATGACGACGACGACAAGGGCGAGGACATACAAACTGAAACCCAGCGAGTTCAAGAAAATGTGTCATTCCAAACGATGTCGAGGTTGTCAACTTGGGCTGCCGAAGCGAAAATGAAAGTTGCGACGGGCTACGCCCAGAGTTCTCGCCCCGACTAAAGAAGAAGATGTAGTAGCTAGAGATCTCGTCCAAGACGACTTCAAAGATGACACAACTGTACTACTGCGCCAAGCACTCCAGAAAGCCAACATCAGCATATCGCTGGAGAACACCATATAAGCTAACTGTCACATGTCGAACGATCTCAAAAGGAGCAGCACTTCAACATTCGCCCATGAGCTTTGCTTCTGTTTTTCACGATACGGACTCGTAACAATTGCAACTGATGCATCACATCGCTTCTCAGAACGTCCAAGTTTTCTAAGCTCGATGACTTCCACCCCTTAACATTTCAATCTTTGTTTTGCCCCTATTGCAGGGCTGAGCTTCTTACTTCATCAACTCTTGCTCCAATTCCAGGTCTCGTACAGTCAGTGTGTACTTTGGCTTCTTGTCATTGCTGCGTACCTCTGCAGTAGTGTTCGTATCTATGTTGTTGTCGGGTGGGGCAGGTGGGGCCCTTGACTCCAGGGTCACTTTCAGAATCATCTCTTCAATGATAGCAAGCGTGGCTTCTCTGGGAACTGCGTGGCCACAAACCTGCAACACAGCCTGTCCAGGACGAAGGAGTCCTGTTTTCTCCGCTGGACCTGGGCTCGAGATAAAAGCCCGAATGTAGATTGCCTCATCCTTCCAGTTGCCAAACAGTATCCCAAGTGGAGCCTTCGGGAAAACGATCTCCTTAGTTGGAATCGATGATAACAGCTCACCAATGTCCTTAGCAGTCGCAGGACTAGTGACATCGCTGACGTTTTCATTTCCACCATTCACTTCATTGTTTTGATCAGGCCCCTCCTTCAACTTCTCCTTTCATGGGATTGTCCTCAGGTTTGCGACTGAAGAGACCATGTTGCTGGATTTGCTTACGTATTGTCACGTAATGTTCACGACTCACGAAGACGGCCCGCATAGGCTCCTTTCTGCTCGCTACCTCACGTAGGGCCTCCATAATTTGCGCAAAGCTGCTGTAATCTGGAGATGCCATGGGTACACCGTTTACGTGTAGCAGAACGTCACTCTTCTCAACTAAGTGGGTTCGCTGGGCATATGATGGAACGCGTGTGAAGGCGGACAACACCGTGTACTTCCTACCATCAGACGGCGGATCATCCTCATCGCATGCAAAAGACGATGCGTCCTCCAGTTCGATCATAGGAGGCCAATCGCGCAGCTTGATGATGGCATCAGGGCTTGTTGCGAACTGCATTGTCACTGGACGCGATTTTAAGTCACGGAGAATATTTAACACCTCCGACAGGCTCTTAAAGCGTAGATCCACATTATTTACCTTCATCAATAGTTGGCCAACTCGAATCTTGCCGCTGAGCTCGGCTGCGCACTTCTTGCCGTCCGATTTTGAGGGTGTAGAAAACCCTACGACTATGACACCGCAAGACGCCAGTGGTCGAGTCCGGAGCCGTAAGCCGAACGGTCCTTCCTGCCGAAAAGTAAAACTTGCAATCTCAGGCTGTGGTTTCATATTCTGCTGCCGGTTTTTAGCAGGATCCTCAGGGAGTAACGAGAAACGAATGGTGAAAGGGAGTGGTAGCGTGTCTAGCAAGGCCATTAATTCTTCCAGTGTCAGCTTGCTGCAGCACAGACCATTGATTGCCAAAACACTGCTGCCCACAGGAACACGCTTCAGGTCGCTAGTCAAATGGAAATCGTGGTTGTCTTCAGCTTCACCACTGTTTGATGGTGCTTCAAAGTCCAGAACGCGTGCTACCACCACGTACTTGTTCAGCACGCCCTTAGAAAAAGTGAAGGGTACGGTGTTGCGCCCGTAAAAATGCATTCAAGCTCTTGCGGTTGAATTTCAACCTCCTTCGCACCACGCCAAGGACTTGCAGTTGGCAAGTCCTCCATGCGTACGTCGAGTAGTTGAAAGATCAACGGCCAGTACTCATCCATTTGCTTATTCAGCGTGCCAAGTAGCTTGATCATATGCTTCAGCAGCTTCGATTCCATAGTCTTGGCCAAATACTCCCGAATCAATTCGGCGAAAAGGGACGTTAGCATATTGTAGACAGCGCTAAACCAACTTCCCTGCACAGTAAGCTTCAATTCCTGGCGGATTTCGATTGTCATCGAGTTGAGCACTAATATCGGCTTAAACTCGCCAGTCTCTTCGTTCACGACTTTCTTCTCTGCTTTGAAACCCAGTGAAATCACGCCACCACTGAGCTCCGCATCAGCCACGCCGCCTCCGTGGAGGTAAGGGAAATATTTTTGCTCAAAGGTCCAATCGAAGCCCTTGAGGAGCGCAGTTAAGTGTGTGGCACGAACTGTGAGCAACTCCTCATCGACCACCGTCCCCATTCGCACTTTTACTCGCTCCTTCTTCACACGAAAGTTTGACAAATCCAGCTTTGAAATCGAATATCCGATGTCATCTTGCACGCCTGAAATCGTGTCAACTTTAATGGTTGGCAAGACTGAGGTGAAGAAATCCAAGCAGTGATCCTTCATTCGATTTACAAATGCTTGTCGCTTTTCCCGGTTCTTTGATAGCGTGCTCCCCACTCAGTCAACTTATCCAGCTTGACTTCAGATATTGCCTTTGTCACGTTGCTGCAGAATTCATCAGGATTCTCAACGGACTCGACCAGTGCCTTAGCCTTCTTCATCAGCGTCTGCCCCTGGGATGTCTGCTGCATTTGTAACCAATATTTCTCTGATGCTTGGACCAAAACTCCCGCCTTCGAAGACAGTTTGGGTAGAAACTCTTCAGCCTTTTGCGCCAACTCTGTTGGATCCAGGTCAGTCAGCGAATTAACGCCTAACTTCGTGCTTGCCATCTTATCCAGCCGGACAATCGTTTCTTGGGCCTTAAGCAAGTCGCTTTCGTGACGCTGCATCTTCGCCAGCATTTCTGCCTGCAGTGTCTGATGCTCTAAGGAGTCTTTTAACGCGTCTAAGCGAGGTTTCTCCGCCTTCATCTTGTTTTCCAGGACCTGCAAGACCTCCGACAGAACAAGTTTCTTTTCTTCCTGTGTTGCTGTTAGGGATGATGAACTGCTAGTCCGCGAGAGAAGCCTTTGCCTAACTGAAGTGAGTTCAGTGTTTGCTCGCTCACGAAGGATCGAATGAAGATTCTTGACCTCATCGCTATTTTTAGCTGGCTCAGCACGTTTGCTGCCTTTGCAAAAAGGCTGATGAGTCCTTGCCCTCCAGCAGGTCATTCTCCAACATCACTTTGGCAGAAACTGCCATCTCCTTCAAATGTGTTAGCTCCTTCCCACTAGCATCCTTCAAACGTTTCGTTGCGTCCGAGAAGCTGGGGTCAAGCAACGAAGCTAGAGCCTTACTATATTGGTCGCCGTAGGATGCGTTGGTAGAGATGAATGAAATCGCCTCGGCGTGTTGTTCACAAAAAATCTGTACCTGGTGGTACGTCTGTTTCGCTTTGCGACTCAACATCAACGCGTCATCGTGTGTGATCCGCCCTTGAAACTCATCATAAATCCTTTCCGCGGACAAAGGTTTGGGGATCTTTGATAGTAGCCGGAGGTCGACGCAGGAGACGTCCTTGGCCTGGAAGAAACCGACACTGCCGCAGTCTAATTGCACTGCATACGAGTCGTTCTTTTTCCTGTAGTCGGTGATGGATCCCAATCCGAAAATCGTCCGCACACGTGTATCTTTTGCCAATCGAAGGTCTTCTTTCTGTTCGAAGCAATTAAAAGAGTAAAATTAGGAACAACACGCCCTACAACACACCAGAAAGCATTATCTCTACCGAAAACCGTTTGGTTTTCTGGTCTGCTGCCTCCTGGTCCTCCTCCGCAGCAACTTCACCGTCAACGAAAACTTGATATTTTTGGTCCGACACGCTAGAAAGAGTATAACAAACATGAATTAAACACCATCACTCTCATATACTGTCTACTATCACGTATATGTCTTGCAATGTCTTGCAATATCTTGCATACATATAGTTCAGTACGTCGCCTTCCTCGCCCCCCTCTGAGCTCAGAAGCAGCACTCGCGTATGTTTTGGGATCTCTCCACACTGCAACATACGCAGCTCTGGCAGTAAACAACCTCTCTATACAGTAAGAGATAGAGGGGTCAAAGTCATTGAAAACAAGCTGATACAAATGACCATCACTCTGATACCTTGGCGTACAGCACGCCACCCCCAGCCAGCTCCACTTCCACGTGCGTCTTGCGGTCGCTGCAGCTGCGCACGTGGCCGGGACCAAACGGCGTTTTGACATCGTCCCCAATGCGGTAGCGCATGGCCATCGCGAAGAGCGGCGGCACCTCGTCGTCGCTTCGGCCCATTGCGACGACTGATCTTCAAGTGGAGAAACCGACATTTAAAGAGCATCTATCTACAGATGCTCTTTAAATGTCATGTATCATATGCTACTGTACAGTATTGAAATGTAGCACACCTAGTGGGACGTCCCACCCTCGTCCCAACGCCAACCGCCAAAAGACAAAATGAAATTCCCAGCCGCTGGTGACGGCACCAAGCGCGCTCGAGTGATTATCCACTTGGATCTTGATTGTTTCTATGCGCAGGTGGAACAGCGTCGCCTCAAGATCCCAGACGGCGAACCCGTGGCGGCGCAGCAGTGGGGCAGTCTGCTGGCGGTCAACTACATCGCGCGCAAGTTTGGCGTGGAGCGAGGTGAAGTCATCTTGTACTTACTGTAGGTAGGTCAATGGACACAAATATTGGCAGGTGGATGCATTTGCACTCACACTAAGCGCTACTGACGCAGGAGATTTCGTGGATGACGCCAAGAAAAAATGTCCACAGATTCACGTGGTACAGTAAACTAGTTGACTATTCGAACCCATTGCTCCAAATTCTCACGTTGTTGCTGTGCTGCTTGTTTGGTAGCCTCATGTGGACACATTGGGGGAGAATCGAAAGCCTGGCAGCTCTACGACCGAACCCATCAGAAGGCCATTCTAAGGAGGTATCGGGTCGCAAGTCGCGAGATCTTTGCCGTTCTAGGCTCAATTGTGTCAGTTGTCGAGAAGGCTAGCATCGATGAAGCCTTTATGGACGTCACAGAGATGGCCCAAGAGAGACTGGCACAGATGGTGAGTGTGACTACCTAGTGAAGGATGTCTAGCAGCGATTAAACAGGTTGTGGTGGTTATGGCGATCTGCACAGAGCGTTCTTTCGTCAGATTTTTGCCAGGATCCAGCAAATCACGACACGAAGGTAGTTGGCATTTCACTCCAGGATAAAGAGGCGGGAGTCAATCAAAAGTAACAACACGTGCGTGGCGTTCCCACTGACAGAAGTCGAGCGGTTGTTATGCACTGGTGCGGTGATCGCTCGAGAAATCCGAGAGGCCATTTTCAGCAAACTCGGTTACACTTGCTCGACCGGCATTGCCGGTAACAAGCTCATTGCCAAGCTGGCGTCCCCATTGAATAAGCCAAATGGCCAAGTCGTCGTCGCTCCTCGATTTGTCGCTGCACTAATGAAGGACCTACCGATGCGAAAAGTTCGAGGGCTTGGCGGCAAGCTCGGAAAGCAGCTCGAACGTATTTATGAAAACCTGAACACATCAGCGTCAACTGATAGCTCGGGGAAAGATAATCCGTCCACGACCGATGCTTCCGACGAGAAATTTCACAAGGTGACAGCATACATGTTTCTCCAACGATGCGGGCTGGAGGAGCTCACCAAGTACGTTGGTCATGAAACTGCGTCATTTGTACACCAAATATGCCAGGGCAATGACGGTAATGAGCCTGTGGAAGAGAAGAGGGTGCTGGTCAAGATGCTTGGCTGTGTAAAGCAGTTCGACCAGCGCTCTGGGTCTGCACTCGTACGCATCGAGCAGCTTGAGTACTGGGTTCGCCTTCTGTGCGAGGAGATGGTCATGCGTTGTGAGGACGAACGCATCGAGAACAAGCGCTTTCCTTCACAGCTGACGATCCAATTCACGCGCACAGGGCCTGAGGAGAAGCCGCGAACGCGCAAACTGGGCATTGCGCTGGACACGACCGTATACGAGTTGTACACGGCGGCGATGAACGTCATGCGATTGCATTTGGACAGCGTATTCCCATGCGCAGCCCTAAGTATGCACGCCAAGAATTTTCACGCTCTAGACTCGAAAGCCGTGACCACCATCTCCACTTTCTTTACGCGCAACTCAGAGCATATCGCGCAGCGCATGGAAGGAGACACCAAGCAGTTTGCCGCCCGAGGAAAACGAGACAGAGATGGATCGATGTCGACATCGCCCCAAAAGTTGAGCAAGCAGAAAATCTCGGCGTTCTTCTCGAGCAGCAATGGCTACAGCAACGTGGCTGCACCTGCGCTGACCCCACCTGTAACACACGGCAGCAATGTGGGACTCAGTGGCGGGGAAATAATGTCTGTATCAAACATAGCAGCCTCAATGAGCCATTTCTGCGAGGAATGCCAACGCACCATTTCCGAGCCGCGAGCAGAGCACGCCGATTTCCACTTTGCGCTGAACCTCAGCCAAGCGCAGCGCAGCGAGGTCATGGCGAGTTCAAGTGCGCCCACGAAGAAGCGAGGCCCGCTGGACGCCTTCCTTAAGCGATAAAAGGAAATGTTACATCGAATGCAAGTTATATAGTTTTACCATGACGTCACCTTTGCCTGCAGTTGCCTCGTAACAGGTAACCAGTGTGCAGGTAACCATGAGCGTGCATATTGCGGCCAAGTTGGTCATATGTGTAGCTGCTTCTACTTCAAGTCTATGCGTGATTTCACGTTGGAAGCTGCTCGTTTGGTGGATGTGACAGGATTCATTTGCAGCTAAAGATCGCGCGTCTGCTTCACTGTCCGTGAAGCCTGGCGAGCATCATACGAAAGAGAAGGACGCGACAATATGATACCCTGCACTGCATTTCCCGAGCGGTTTTAAAAGCTGCCATCTCAAGCCGAGGGTCTCAGAGATTTGGTGTCCATTACACTTCATTACTACGTTGTGTAAGTCTATCGCGCCACCCGAGCAGACGCTGCTAGCAAAGGAAGCCGCTGGAGCTGAGCGGGCGATCACCCCAGTAACCTTTAACCCTTACGGACCCGTGATGAACGTCTGGTAGCGAGAAGGTCAAGTGACCAGCGGGTCAATCGGTCACGAGTAGCATGAATCCAGACATAGCCGCGGCCGGCAGCAGTGCTGGGCCAGCAGTCTGCTGGGTGAGTCGTCCTGTGCAGACTCTTCCAGTAGACTTCACGAGCAGACTGCCTGCAGATGGTGCCTGCTGATGGCGCCTGCTGATGGAGCCTGTCACAGGCGCAGTAACCTCGGAGGTGACCTCCGTCCCCTGATCTCGAGTTCCGAGCCGCCGAGTCGGTGGCGCCAACGGCGGTGGGCCGACCACCTCTTGGCGGGATTGATGAACGTGTTTGTCAAAAACCAGGCGAGTATTGCTTTCCACTCAGATGCGCTTGGATTCACACCCTCTGTCTGTTCGCTGCGTCATCCCACGCTGTGCCGGGCCACTCGATGCCTTGCCTCACCTTCGACACCAAAGTCATTATCAAATCTGCTGCCAAGTAATCGGGCAATAGGCACAAGTGCAGGTTGGTCCTTTAGTCGAGTCGACCTGGCTTTCCCTGCCACTGCAGTTTACGATGCTTCTCCTCACTCTCGTGTCGCTTATGGGCGTCGCACAGGCAGCCAGCAGTTCCACCTCGTCCTCGGGCGTCTCGTCCGCCTCCAGTTACGTCCCGTGGAGTCTGGCCGACAATGCCACCAACTTGGCCCTTCTCCAGTCGCAACTGACCATGTGCACGTACTCCAAGGTGGAGGAGTGCATTCAAGACCCAGAGACTGTCGCGGAACTCGGAACACTCTTCCGTAGTCCTGGCTACTGCGCAGCCTTCGACTCAGCATATGTTAACATAACGACCTCGCTAGCCGCCATCCCGAACCGCTACTACCCAACCTCCATTGAGGACGCGTATGACGCTGGTTTCTCCAACAAATTCTCCGAGTGGTCCGACGCCAACCGTGAGCAGTTCGAAGTCGATTGTCCACTGCTGTATAATGACACCATCGCACTAGGCGATGATATGCTGTGCTGCACGGAGTCGCAGTATACGGGCCTGTCTACACAAGTACGCATGATCCCCGGTCTGTGTTCGGCGTGTAAGGAGAATCTGCGCAACATTTTCTGTCAAATGACGTGTAGTCCGAACAACAGTATGTTCCTGGATGTCAACGAAGTACGCATCATGCCTGGTGACGACGAGCATGAAGACCAGGTCTTCCCTGCCATCGAGGAGTTAACGTACTACGTGGGTGAGGACTGGATCCGTGACATCTACGACTTCTGTGAAGACGACAGCTCCTTCTCGCTGCTGTGTAACCCCAACCAAGACTGCAACGACGGTTTTGGTCTGATGGAATACATGGGTAAGTATGCGTTCAACAGTATCGGGTCTCCGTTGCAGATTAATGTGACCACTATGGCGAAGCAACCCGAAAGTGTGCAGGAGTCTGAGTTTTGCCACTGTGACGATGGAAATCAAACAGAGTGTATCTCGCCTATGAACAACCGACTGACTTCATGTGTGGGAGTTTGTGGCTCGTTGTGTGCTGTGAGCGCTGACGATACCCGAACGTACACCGAAGCCTGCTACGGCGCCGAGACATCGTCGTCTGGTAGCGGTAGTGTTGTGGACAATGATGACGACGCGACTTGGGCAGAGTTGAATGAATACTTGGCCTCGAATATTACAGCAACAGATTGGACGCCGCTCAACTACTTCCTTGTGATCTTTGGTGGTGTGGTTGGCTTGATGCTGATCGTGGGTTTTATCGTTGCCATGTGCCGTGAAAGGAGGAATGGTACAGTGGACCACAACCTCAGCACACCCAATACAGGGTTGTACACTCCTGAAGTGAATGGTGTGGCTCATGCGATGGCAGCAAGCGTCGGACGATTGAGCTTCATGGATGAACTGATGACGAACAAGTTGAGGACATGGGCTTTGTTTGTATCAAAGGGCAACCGACCGAAGAAGATCATCCCGATGGTACTGGTGGTTGTCGCGATCTGTGCTGCTGGACTACACAACATCGATATCGAGACCGATCCGATCAAGCTCTGGGTGTCCACTTCCAGTACATCGTATCAACAGCGTCAGCACTACGGTGATATCTTCAATCCTTTCTACCGTGCCGAACAGACCATCCTTGTGCCCAAGGACGGTGGCAGCATTTACCGCTCCTCGATTTTGAAGGAATCCATCCGCGTCCAGAACGTGGCTGCGAACGTGACATACACATCAGATGATGGCTCTGAAACGATCACACTGGAAGATATTTGCTGGAAGGCCACGGGCACGGGGTGCACTATCAACACTATCACGCAATATTTCCAGAACAGCATGGAGCACTTCGAGTTTTATGAGAAGTATGGGCTTGAGCTTGAGCACTTTAGTAACTGTCTCTACGCTCCAACCACATCCGATGTGGCACTTTGTACGGAGTTGAAGAATGCTCTGGAAGATGGCGACGAACTTCCATCCACCATGAGTGACTGTCCGTGCTTATCCGCTTTCGGTTCCCCATGAATTTGTACAACACTTATCTGGGTGGCTTCCCCGACGGTGCCGAGAGTAACTACACGCTGTTCCTGGAATCGGGGGCTTTTGTTGCATCGTACCTGAACTACAATTACGCAGATGACGACAAGAATGAGCCAGCGATCAAGTGGGAGCGCGAGTTTATCAAGACGATGAAGGCTGAGACCGCCTCGAACACGGTGTTTAATATCTACTTTTACGCGGAAATTTCTGTCCAGGATGAGGTGGATGCCGAGTCGAGCAACGGTATGGGTCCTGTGGCGTTGAGTTACTGCCTAATGATCATCTACATCTCGTTGGGTATCAATCGATTCAAGTTCAGCCGTGACTTCTTCATTACGTCAAAGATTGTGGCCGGCTTTTGCGGAGTGATGAGTATTGTATGCGGTGTAGCATCGACGATCGGCATTTACATGTGGTTTGGTGTGAAGCTTCAGTTGATTATCATGGAAGTGGTTCCTTTCCTGTCGCTGGCCATCGGTGTGGACAACATTTTCCTGTTGATTCACGCCATGACTGAGAAGGAAGAGGCTTTACGACGAGAGCAACCAAGTCTGTTCATTGGTTTGGAGCACAATCCGAAGGCTATCGAAGAGATCACGTCGACGATTGTGTCTGAAAGTCTTGCGTACATTGGCCCCAGTATCTTCATGGCATCTGCAGCTGAATCAGTGGCGTTTGCATTTGGTTCGATCTCTCCGATGCCTGTCGTGTTGTGGTTTGCAGCGATGGCATGCTGTGCTGTGGCGATTAACTTCTGCTTCCAGATGACAATGTTCCTTTCTATTCTCACATTGGACAAACGGCGCGAGCTGAGAGGACAGTACGACATCATTTTCAAGCGTGCGTCGTCGGTGAAGTCTCAAGTCCCCCCGCTGGCCCGGAGACCGATCGTATGCAGCAATCTTCGCAACCGCTGGTATCGATGCAGCAGCCCACTACACCAGCGGTCGAACGTGCTTCTCAGACTCCTGTATCAGTCGAGACCAGCTCACTGACGGCGATGCTTGACTACTGTGTGGACGTTTACGCTTGGGTTTTGACCTTCAAGATTGTGAAATTAATCGTGTTGCTTGCATTCCTGGCATGCACGCTGTTGTCGATCTACTCGATGGAAACGTTGGACCAAGGCCTGCCGCAGAAGGAGGCTATGCCATCCGACTCTTACATGATCGAGTACTTTAACGCGTTGGACGTGTATCTGGCGACAGGAGTGCCTGTGTACTTCATTGTCGAGACGGGGTACGAACGAAACCCAGACGAGTGGTCACTAAATGATGAGAGTGTCGAAACACTCTTCTGCAAGTCGAAGGATATCTGTGGCACGTATTCAATCCCCAACGTCATGAACGCACTTGCTAACTACGGTGACAAGACTGTCACTCATATCAGCCAGGTACTACATACTCTTGGATGGATGACTTCTGGGGCTTTGTGAACCCGGACAGTGAGTGCTGTCGTGTGGATTCTGAAGGAGCATACGTCCCGATTGAGACGGGCAACGACACGTACACGACACTCCGTGGAGAGGATGATACCTGTCTGGCTTCATCCGTGACCGTTCCACCTGTCCCTGAGGACCACTACATGTCACTCTTCAGTATGTTCGCGACAGCTAGTGCAGGCACATCATGCTCTTATGGCGGTGGCTCCATTTACCGTGGTCAGTTCAGCATTGACACGGACCCTATCCCAGTTGTCAATTCTTCAACGGCTGCGGTAACACTGAACAGCAGTGGTTACGGTGATGAGATCACGGCTTGGTCGTACATGGTGACGGGTACGTCAAACCCGACGCAGCAGCGCTATATCGACTCATACAAGCAGAATCTTCGGGCGGCTGAGTGGATCAGTGAGAAGACAGGCGTTGACATCTGGGTGTACTCGCTCACGTACGTGTACTTCGAACAGTACTTGACTGTGGTAGACGACGCGTACAAGCTCATCGGTTTGGCGTTGGCAGCCATCTTCGTTGTGACGACGCTATACTTGGGCAACGTTTTCTACTCGCTGGTCATTGCGCTGACGGCGACGAATATCGTAGTCTACGTGCTGGGTTTGATGCAGCCACTGGATATCATGCTGAACGGTCTGTCTATCGTAAACTTGATTATTGCAGCAGGTATCGCAGTCGAGTTCTGCGGACATTTCGTTCGCTTCTTCGCAAAGGCACGTGGCTCGGGTGATGATCGTGCTAAGGCCGCGCTTCGACAGGTATTGACGTCGGTGCTGTTCGGTATCACGATCACGAAGGTGATCGGTCTGAGTGTGTTGACGCTTGCGGACT
This sequence comes from Phytophthora kernoviae, assembly GCA_008080845.1. Classification (NCBI taxonomy): domain Eukaryota; phylum Oomycota; class Peronosporomycetes; order Peronosporales; family Peronosporaceae; genus Phytophthora; species Phytophthora kernoviae. The sequence continues at coordinate 12,512 of VKKV01000457.1, read as the reverse complement.
CGCGTGTGTTCAAGAAGTACTATTTCCGCATGTACATGGTGGTAGTGTTGTGTGGCGTTCTCAACGGTATGGTTCTTCTGCCTGTGCTTCTGAGCACGATCATCGACGTGAAGAACTTCTTCCTACGCAAGCGCTCGGAGAAAAATGATCTGCCGTCAGCACCGATTACTCGCGTCGAGTAAACCGTCATCATACCGTGATCATATTTTGAATTTTGCCAACATCGACCTGCGCCTTTGAAGGCAACCATGCCGGCCAGTTGCGATGATATCATGATGCGAAGCAGCTCGATCGGTGTGCTGGTGCGAAGGAAGGCAGCAGAGTATCGTGAGCATGAGTCATACTACAGCGTGTAGTACAGAGTAATAGCGTAAATACGCCGCTTTTTCCCGTAGTCTCGTCGCAAGAATCTGCCGCATTCCAGGACACTATTAAGCCGCCTTGAAAGTACTGAACGTTAGCCTCAACGGCTGCATATGAAAATACACGCTGTTCGTTGCTCAGCGCACCAAATGTATGTCCACCGAGGTTTTAATCAGCAACGTTCGCAAGCTAACTGCACAATGGTAGTTTTGCTTGATAGAGATAGGACCATGTGCACCTCGATGGTGGAATGCATCGTCTTAAGCTGGCACACGCACAGTGCGTTGTCATCACACGTAGGCACCACCTATACAAAACTCGCGAGTTCCTAGATCATATCCAATGATGCTTCGATTGTTGTCAATCCAGACCCTCAATGATGAGTTTCCAAGCTCATGTGGGGCACAAGAGTATCTTGAAGCTCGTTGTTGTTGAGGCTGCAGGCTGGGGCGAAGTGTCTGCCATCTGCGCGGATCGCGAGACTGTTGGTCGAAACTAACGCCGTCGTGTTTGGTAGCCCCGAGCGCTATAGCCATTAGAAGACACGATCGGTTCTTGAAGAGTTGCTAAGTTGGTGTCCTCCTATGGAAGGGGATCCATTAGTGTGAGTGATGAGGTCGCAGATTTCAAAGTGAAGGTGCGGGGTGATCCATGAACAGAGAAAAGTGTGAATCCTAGAGTGAAGCAGACCGAGCAGCGAGAGAAAAGCCATGCATGAGTGATTTCGCTCGCTGTTCGACTCGAGTCAACCTGCATGACGGATCAGACGTTCAGCACATGTATCCTATTGCAAAATAGCCGCCGCGAATACTGAGCTTGCGACAGCTTCCGCCAGTATTCCCAGCTGTGGGTCCTACAGCCGGAGTGGTAAGTTCAATTCGCGGTAAGCAATGGACACAAATACCCTTCCATGCGTGTGGTTGTGCGCAACGGGTTTAATATTCTACTGGTACATGTCAGCGATGAAAACGTTGGCAGGCTTCATGAGTGGAATGCCATTTCGCTCGCAAGCCTGTGCTCACCATTTAGAATCGTAGACCCCCTGGCTGACACGGTAAAATTTAATCTTGACAGGAGTGGCATGAATCCATCCGACAAAGCCGCGGCCAGTAGACTCACGCTGATGCGCTCAGCTTCTCGCCCGCTGTCACAGCGCAGTATCCGGAGACCCCCTACTAGAGCACTCTGGTCCAGACCGCTTGTATTACAAAGGCCAGCAACGCCTTTTCTCTCTCGCTTCTCGGTCTGCTTTTCCACGTAGATGGGCTCAGATTCACACTCCATCTCTCGTTCGCGTCAGACCTGACTCTGTAATTCATCTCTTCATCTACACCGTCAATTTCCCCAGTCCACGCCTGCGCCGACTTGCACGTCTTCCGATCCCAAGTTCATTTCAAAATCTGCCAGCAATCGAGCAAGAGAGCGCGACTGCAGGTTGATATCAAGAGTTTGGCCTTGCTTCCCACTCTCTCTCGTCTCTCCGATCGACCATGCGTGTCTTCGCATTGGCGTCACTTGTGGGCGTCGCGCAGGCAGCCAGCAGTTCCACCAGCGGCTCGATCGCTTCTTCTGGTGTATCGTCCGCCTCCAGTTACGTCCCGTGGAGTCTGGCCGACAATGCCACCAACCTGGCCCTCCTCCGGTCGCAACTGACCATGTGCACGTACTCCAAGGTGGAGGAGTGCATTCAAGACCCAGAGACTGTCGCGGAACTCGGAACACTCTTCCGTAGCCCTGGCTACTGCGCAGCCTTTGATTCGTCATACATTAACATCACAACTGGAATGGCTGCCATCCCGAACCGCTACTACCCAACCTCCATTGAGGACGCGTATGACGCTGGTTTCTCCAACAAATTCTCCGAGTGGTCCGACGCCAACCGTGAGCAGTTCGAAGTCGATTGTCCCATTCTTTACAACGATACCATCGCCCAGGGCGATGACATGCTGTGCTGCACGGAGTCGCAGTATACGGGCCTGTCTACACAAGTACGCATGATCCCCGGTCTGTGTTCGGCGTGTAAGGAGAATCTGCGCAACATTTTCTGTCAAATGACGTGTAGTCCGAACAACAGTATGTTCCTGGATGTCAACGAAGTACGCATCATGCCTGGTGACGACGAGCATGAAGACCAGGTCTTCCCTGCCATCGAGGAGTTAACGTACTACGTGGGTGAGGACTGGATCCGTGACATCTACGACTTCTGTGAAGACGACAGCTCCTTCTCGCTGCTGTGTAACCCCAACCAAGACTGCAACGACGGTTTTGGTCTGATGAACTACATGGGTAAGTATGCGTTCAACAGTATCGGGTCTCCGTTGCAGATTAATGTGACCACTATGGCGAAGCAACCCGAAAGTGTGCAGGAGTCTGAGTTTTGCCACTGTGACGATGGAAATCAAACGGAGTGTATTTTGCCTATGAACAACCGACTGACTTCATGTGTGGGAGTTTGTGGCTCGTTGTGTGCTGTGAGCGCTGACGATACCCGAACGTACACTGATTCTTGCTACGGCGCTGAAGTACTCGCAGCTTCAAGCAGTGGTAGCGTTGCAGGAAATGATGACGACGCTATTTGGGCGGAATTGAATGCGTACCTGGTGTCGAACCTTACGGCGACAGACTGGGAACCGCTCAACTACTTCCTTGTGATCTTCGGTGGTGTGGTCGCCTTGCTGCTGATTTTAGGCTTCATTGTTGGTATGTGCCGCGATAGGAGGTACAACGCAGTAGAACGAGACCTTGGTACGCCTCATACGGGACCATACACTCCTGAAACAATTGGCGTGGCTCTCGCAATGACAAATAATGCCAAACGATTGAGCTATGTGGATGAACTGATGACGAACAAGTTGAGGACATGGGGCTTGTTTGTATCAAAGGGCAACCGACCGAAGAAGATCATCCCGATGGTACTGGTGGTTGTCGCGATCTGTGCTGCTGGACTACACAACATCGATATCGAGACCGATCCGATCAAGCTCTGGGTGTCCACTTCCAGTACATCGTATCAACAGCGTCAGCACTACGGTGATATCTTCAATCCTTTCTACCGTGCCGAACAGACCATCCTTGTGCCCAAGGACGGTGGCAGCATTTACCGCTCCTCGATTTTGAAGGAATCCATCCGCGTCCAGAACGTGGCTGCGAACGTGACATACACATCAGATGATGGCTCTGAAACGATCACACTGGAAGACATTTGCTGGAAGGCCACGGGCACGGGGTGCACTATCAACACTATCACGCAATATTTCCAGAACAGCATGGAGCACTTCGAGTTTTATGAGAAGTATGGGCTTGAGCTTGAGCACTTTAGTAACTGTCTCTACGCTCCAACCACATCCGATGTGGCACTTTGTACGGAGTTGAAGAATGCTCTGGAAGATGGCGACGAACTTCCATCCACCATGAGTGACTGTCCGTGCTTATCCGCTTTCGGTTCCCCATGAATTTGTACAACACTTATCTGGGTGGCTTCCCGACGGTGCCGAGAGTAACTACACGCTGTTCCTGGAATCGGGGGCTTTTGTTGCATCGTACCTGAACTACAATTACGCAGATGACGACAAGAATGAGCCAGCGATCAAGTGGGAGCGCGAGTTTATCAAGACGATGAAGGCTGAGACCGCCTCGAACACGGTGTTTAATATCTACTTTTACGCGGAAATTTCTGTCCAGGATGAGGTGGATGCCGAGTCGAGCAACGGTATGGGTCCTGTGGCGTTGAGTTACTGCCTAATGATCATCTACATCTCGTTGGGTATCAATCGATTCAAGTTCAGCCGTGACTTCTTCATTACGTCAAAGATTGTGGCCGGCTTTTGCGGAGTGATGAGTATTGTATGCGGTGTAGCATCGACGATCGGCATTTACATGTGGTTTGGTGTGAAGCTTCAGTTGATTATCATGGAAGTGGTTCCTTTCCTGTCGCTGGCCATCGGTGTGGACAACATTTTCCTGTTGATTCACGCCATGACTGAGAAGGAAGAGGCTTTACGACGAGAGCAACCAAGTCTGTTCATTGGTTTGGAGCACAATCCGAAGGCTATCGAAGAGATCACGTCGACGATTGTGTCTGAAAGTCTTGCGTACATTGGCCCCAGTATCTTCATGGCATCTGCAGCTGAATCAGTGGCGTTTGCATTTGGTTCGATCTCTCCGATGCCTGTCGTGTTGTGGTTTGCAGCGATGGCATGCTGTGCTGTGGCGATTAACTTCTGCTTCCAGATGACAATGTTCCTTTCTATTCTCACATTGGACAAACGGCGCGAGCTGAGAGGACAGTACGACATCATTTTCAAGCGTGCGTCGTCGGTGAAGTCTCAAGTCCCCCCGCTGGCCGGAGACCGATCGTATGCAGCAATCTTCGCAACCGCTGGTATCGATGCAGCAGCCCACTACACCAGCGGTCGAACGTGCTTCTCAGACTCCTGTATCAGTCGAGACCAGCTCACTGACGGCGATGCTTGACTACTGTGTGGACGTTTACGCTTGGGTTTTGACCTTCAAGATTGTGAAATTAATCGTGTTGCTTGCATTCCTGGCATGCACGCTGTTGTCGATCTACTCGATGGAAACGTTGGACCAAGGCCTGCCGCAGAAGGAGGCTATGCCATCCGACTCTTACATGATCGAATATTTTGATGCGTTGGACGTGTATCTGGCGACGGGTACACCAGTGTATTTCATTGTCGAGACGGGGTACGAACGAAACCCAGACGAGTGGTCACTAAATGATGAGAGTGTAGAGACGATCTTCTGCAAGTCGAAGGATATCTGTGGCACGTATTCAATCCCCAACGTCATGAACGCACTTGCTAACCACGGTGACAAGACTGTCACTCATGTCAGCCCAGGTACTACATACTCTTGGATGGATGACTTCTGGGGCTTTGTGAACCCGGACAGTGAGTGCTGTCGTGTGGATTCTGAAGGAGCATACGTCCCGATTGAGACGGGCAACGACACGTACACTCCGTGGAGAGGATGATACCTGTCTGGCTTCATCCGTGACCGTTCCACCTGTCCCTGAGGACCACTACATGTCACTCTTCAGTATGTTCGCGACAGCTAGTGCAGGCACATCATGCTCTTATGGCGGTGGCTCCATTTACCGTGGTCAGTTCAGCATTGACACGGACCCTATCCCAGTTGTCAATTCTTCAACGGCTGCGGTAACACTGAACAGCAGTGGTTACGGTGATGAGATCACGGCTTGGTCGTACATGGTGACGGGTACTGCGAATCCGACGCAACAGCACTTCATCGACTCATACAAGCAGAATCTTCGGGCGGCTGAGTGGATCAGTGAGAAGACAGGCGTTGACATCTGGGTGTACTCGCTCACGTACGTGTACTTCGAACAGTACTTGACTGTGGTAGACGACGCGTACAAGCTCATCGGTTTGGCGTTGGCAGCCATCTTCGTTGTGACGACGCTATACTTGGGCAACGTTTTCTACTCGCTGGTCATTGCGCTGACGGCGACGAATATCGTAGTCTACGTGCTGGGTTTGATGCAGCCACTGGATATCATGCTGAACGGTCTGTCTATCGTAAACTTGATTATTGCAGCAGGTATCGCAGTCGAGTTCTGCGGACATTTCGTTCGCTTCTTCGCAAAGGCACGTGGCTCGGGTGATGATCGTGCTAAGGCCGCGCTTCGACAGGTATTGACGTCGGTGCTGTTCGGTATCACGATCACGAAGGTGATCGGTCTGAGTGTGTTGACGCTTGCGGACTCGCGTGTGTTCAAGAAGTACTATTTCCGCATGTACATGGTGGTAGTGTTGTGTGGCGTTCTCAACGGTATGGTTCTTCTGCCTGTGCTTCTGAGCACGATCATCGACGTGAAGAACTTCTTCTTACGCAGGGGTTCAGAGAAAAATGATCTGCCGTCGGCGCCGATTACTCGCGTTGATTAGCTGTAGGCAGGCGTGCTCCGTTCTCCCTCAACCTGTGCTATGAAGACACTATGACTATGTCGACTGCGATAGCATCGAAACCAAGTTCAGCAACGCAATCGACATAGAACTGGTGCGAAGGGAGAAACAGAAACGCATGAGTATCACTACTCCGTAGTACGAACCATTAACGTAGCTAAGCCGTTTTAATATGCTTTGTCCATGTCACTTTCTTAAATGGTGAAAGCCAGCATTCCATTCCGTTTTCTATCTTGAAATACATCTATTACGTAGTTGGGTAGGTGGTAGTGGTCACTTCAGGGAACTCCCCAGCTCGAGTATCGAAGGTTCCCGACAAGAAAGCTGCTGCAAGCTGTCCGATCACACGAAGGGCGTAGAAGTGATCGATCCTGCCAGCAGACTTCAGGAGTCTGTTGAGTGCAGGCGAAAACACTGGTATGTCAGAGAAATTGTTGTGTCGAGAACCACGCAACCAAGCGAGTCGTGATTGCACGTGCGTACATCCACGCGCGTGACGCTCAGTACTCTGGGCATTGAAGTGCCAGTTCAAAAAGTGCTCGGACATCAAGTGAAACGCCGGAATGCGCGCTCCGAGTCCGTCGCGCACACCGTCGTCCAGCGGTTCCATCCACGCGTCTAGAAGCACCATCATCTTAAATCGTTTATCTTGGTGTGCAGCACTAAGCGCTGTAGCCGCACCGAAAGAGTGACCAGCAACGCTTACGTTGGCCAGGTCGCAGAGCTTGACACACTGTCCACGGCTGCGTCTTGCTCGATCGCATCAGGACCGTGCGCACCTCGCTGACTCGCTGTTGAAGTTGTCCATTTCGAAAGCGGAACCCCGCGCCATCCACATCGTCTCGCACTTCAGGGGTGATCTGTTGGTAGTATTCAATGCGTCCAGGTTCAGGACTGCACACACACGCGGATCCGTCGCAGTGATTGGGCACCACCACTACGTTGCCATGACTCGCTAGCTCCTGATTCACGTACGAGTAGAGCTCCAGCGAGCCAGCAAGTCCATGGCTGAAGATGACAACAGGCCAACCACCGTGCGAAGACTCTGGAGCAGACGCCACAGGGGCGTCTTGAAACGCTGCCAAGTGAGCATTGTTCATGTTGTGGAAAATCCACGCTGGTAGTTTAGCGAAAACTCCCAATCCTGTGAGGAGATGATTACCATGGTACGTGTATTGCACCAACTTGTGGCGGTTTAACTTTTGGTGGTCGTCAATGGACGGATAGAAGACACGACACTCGATGCCTCCATAGCGAGCAGAGCGGCAGCCGATGGACTGATGGGGCCCGTGAAGTTGGGAGAAGTCTGGCCACGGGAAGAGCAGCGCGGAAACCCAAGCCAGAGCCACACACAAACCCACAACGACGTCCGAGACTGAGTGGAGAGTGGGTGAGAGGGGAGAGAGCGGAGGTGAGGACACGAAGAAGAAGACCCACATAGAGAGGAGCGAGTTCCAAACGAGGAGAGTGAAGAACCAATAGGAAAGACACGAGAGTCCAACCAGCCACATGGAACAGGGACCCAGACGAGGAGAAGAACGCGAGAGTGGCCTGAACTGCGCAGACCCACAGCAACACTCGCTCGTATTTCATAGGATCCAGCATATCTTCTTAGGAGTTTTCTCGAACCAACACACTCTGTAACAGATAACTGATAGATTTCAGTTACAGGATATGATCTAGGATAGGATATATTACTTATCATAGCCCTTTATTAAAACTAGGAAAATCCCAAAAGGTGATACAAATCGAATATTTGCTCAGAAGGTGATACAAATTGTTTAAAACACAACCAGTGTTGATACCTCAGTAACGGCGCAACCACTGGTTACAGTGTGTAGCAGGGCTACACAAGTATACATATGTATATGTATAGCTATCCGGCAGGGATTGCGGATAAGCTGTATACATATGAAGCAGGCTGCCTGTGTGTGTGGACCACACACAGGATTACAATCATTTCGAGCCGCCACTGATTGGTTATTAGTGGCGGGCATTTGAGCGTTACTATTGGTAGAAAGAGGTACCTTTCGACCAATAAGGCGCATGCATATAGGTTCAACACGTGAGGGCCAACCATAGCCCTCACCATGCAATTAGATATTCTTTTAGCTAGGTCTGCTAAGAGGCCCGCCACGCGGCGGGCCGACATAAATACAGTTTTCAATTTTCTACCTAAATAGCCTTTGCTTTGTATTAGAAATACACGTTGTCGTGTATTTCTATAGTAAATCTAAGTAAAGACTTACGCTTCCTCATACACGCATACAGTGTATGCAGAAACAGAGTGGTTGTCCACCCTGTTTCACCTGGTAGCACTTGTAGTCCGTTCAACGTCTACAGAGTTTAGCCAAATGGATACATTTGGCTATGGAGACAAAAACCCTCCGTCGAGTGGTACCTCACTTGACGGAGCTCAAACTCAGTTCCCCTCGTATAACGAGGGAGGACCGCCCCACCTGAGTGATCAGCAGTGGGAGGCGCTGCTACGACTCGCGAGTCGTAGGCGAGTCCACTGTTGCGGTAATGCTGAGGTCATTGCCGCCCAGTGAGCAACATGTAGTCATGGTCGACTACATGACAAGCGAACAACAGCAGAAGTCTGCTCCTGCTGTTCGTGCAGAGTCACTGAAGGTTTCAGTGACTCAGTTCTCAGGAAGCCCCAACGAGCCGCTTTTGCGATGTCGTGTCTAGCAGGACGTGCTAGACACTGGGCGTACGGTCGACGTCTGACCGACAGTACGTGTTGGAACACGTACGACGAGTTCAAGCGAGAGCTCAAACTCGCGTTTGAGCCTCCTGAATCGGAGTTCAGATCGAGGGCGGAGTTCCTCGATCTGAAGCAAGGCAACCGTGATGTGTTGGCCTATGCACAACATGCACGATACTTGGTGTCAAGTATCGTGAACTATCCCATTGATGAGGCGACGCAAGTCGTCACCTTCATGAAGGGATTGAAAGATGGGCCCGTGAAGACCCATCTTTTCCGAGAGTACCAGTACTCTCGAGCAAGCGATTAGGCTTGCTTCGCAGGAGGAGTTTAGCCTGCAACAGGCTAAGCTCCATACGGACGTGCCGAGGATGCCATGTCCTCGACAACGTACCATGGGCGGTCCAGAGCCCATGGATTTATCGAGTGCGTCTGCTGCCGGACGGCAGCAGGCGAGACCGCGTCAAGGGACGCAGCGGTGTTACCGGTGTGGTAACACCGGCCACTACGCACGCGAGTGTGTAGCAGGTCCGGGACCTGCTAATCGCGGCGTATCGTACCGCGCCAACGGTGACCGTTGGCGTGGGCGAGCAAAAACGCCGGGAGCCAGTAGGGGCGGGGCGCCCTACTTGTGTAGCCGCACATATCGACGTCGGACATGTGATGGCTACAGCCCCTGCGGCGAGACCCGCCGCAGTGAACAGCAGGATGATCCATTGATCATCCTGAAAGTTGCGGTGCATGGGCAGCAGCTCATGCACGCGTTGGTCGATTCAGGCGCACCGAACAACTTCGTTCGATGCAATAGCCTGAATGCGATGCGTTTCGAGGAGAAGACGACTCCTCCGAAGCGAGTTGGTGGTGCGTCTGCGACAGGCACCACCGTGAAGACACGAAAGCGAACTGTGTCAGTTCGCTTTGCGAGTGAAGCCGGGCCTTCACTGAAGACTTTATCGTCCTGGACTTGGACGATAAGTTCGACATGATCTTGGGCATGCCGTGGCTTAAACGCCATGCCCCAGTGATGAGACTGGAAGACCCAGTCTATCGTTTCTTTCGGCTCTGAGGACGTCAACGTCCTCGGGATGACAAACGCGACAGAGAGCGATGGCCCTGTCAGCGTTGTGCGCACCTGCGGTGTGTGCACTGTGAGCGAGTCAACCCGCTCACATCGGCCGAAATAACGTGTCGACCTTGGTGGTCGACACGAGAGCGTCGAGACGGAAGACCTCCGGGAGGCTTCCTCGCCCGCACCCGGGGTGCGGACGAAACGACAACTGATGGGTGCACTCCGGGGAGCGCACCCTCACCCAGACCGGGTCTGGGTTAAACCTTTCGCAGGCCGGGTCTGCGAGGCGGGTATCAGAAGAACCCGCCTCGGTCCGGACCGAGACGGCAAGATACAAGACTCAACGACGGACCGGGTCCGTCGTACAAGATATGGGTCCCACCAGGCCGGGCCTGGTGGGAGATCAACAACGGGTCGAGAGGACTCCCCGTTGTCAGTTCAAGTTCAGGCCGGGCCTGAACAAGTGGAGCCGGGCTCCGAGCACTCTGCGCCTTGTGGCGCAGATGTGGCTTCCACCGTCTGACGATAGACGATGTCCACCACGAAGAGTGACTGATATAACGCAGACACTCTCGGGTGTCCAATGTCAGAGTCTGATATTGGAGAGTCCTCCGAGAACAGCCTCGGGTTGACTACGGGCGTGCAAAGCTGGAAGGGCTTTACGAGATCTACGCGCCGGGCGCGTAGAACAAGTGTGCATCCTCACGGCCTGTGAGGATGTAGAGATCGACGGATCTCGAGGACCTGCGGCAGGTCCTCGTGAATGATCCTGAGGGTGACACCACCCTCAGTGCCAAATCGAAGATCGATTTGCGAAGCAGAGTTGGGACTCCCTCGAGAGTCCCTACGACGTGCTTCGGGAATACGTGGACGTATTCCCGGATGAGTTCCTGCGAGCTTCCGCAGGATAAGGGCATTCAGCACGAGATTGATCTCGTGCCGGGCACCAAATACTGTGCGGACAGTGGCCACTGCCGCGTGAACAGTTGCAAGCCATCGACGAGTTCTTTGAAGCTCGTCGACGTGGGTCAAGTGCGGGAATCCAGCCCCGCACAGTGCCCCGTTCTGTGTCAAGAAGGCACAGGGGCGGATGGCGCATCGTTCATGCGTTTAACAAGCTGAACGATGCGACGGTACCGGCGCAGACGCCGATACCGAAAGGACGTTGTCATCGATTCGATGAGCACGAGCACTGTCTTCAGTGCTTTGGATCTGAAGATGGTTTCTATCAGGTCCTGATGCATGAGCAAGACGTCCCGCTCACGGCAGTCAGCACCCCAAGCGGTATGCTTTGGGAGTGGCTTGTGATGCCACAGGGGCTTACTCGACTTCAATAGATGCGTGACATCTATTGCGGTCGGTGCGCGACTTCGCACCGACATATTTCGACGACGTGTTCATCCACAGCCGGGCTGTGAGCGAAGACCGCAGTCGAGGTGCACAAAGAGCACCTGCGATGACTGCGCTAATGCGCAAGCATAAGCTATATGCAAATCTAAAGAAATGCATATTTGGCGCATCCGAGATCCCAGTTCTCGGATGCCTCGTGGCAGTGGACAACCATTCTGTTTCTTGCATACACTGTATGCGTGTATGAGGAAGCGTAAGTCTTTACTTAGATTTACTATAGAAATACACGACAACGTGTATTTCTAATACAAAGCAAAGGCTATTTAGGTAGAAAATTGAAAACTGTATTTATGTCGGCCCGCCGCGTGGCCTCTTAGCAGACCTAGCTAAAGAATATCTAATTGCATGGTGAGGGCTATGGTTGGCCCTCACGTGTTAACCTATATGCATGCGCCTTATTGGTCGAAAGGTACCTCTTTCCAATAGTAGCACCTAAGCGCCCGCCACTAATAAGCAATCAGTGGTGGCTCGAAATGATTGTAATCCTGTGTGTGGTCCACATACACACAGGCAGCCTGCTTCATATGTATACAGCCTATCCGCAATCCCTGCCGGATAGCTATACATATACATATGTACTTGTGTAGCCCTGCTACACCATCCCTGTTAAGGTTGATGTTCACCCGTCAATCAACTTTGACGGGTAACAGTTGACCACTGAAATTTCTTCGTGGTTCCTGTCTCGCTTTCTCTTCGTAGAAAGCGCTATCGTGCTCATTAAGCAAAATGAGCACGTCGAGCTCAAGCCTCTGCTTCGGCTGGTGGAACGTCTCCACCAGCTGATAACACTCCGCCGACGAGGATTCGTCGGCGGGCAGCTGAATCTCCGTGCATGATTATCATGCACGGCAGCACAAGTCCGGTCGTGCTGATACCCCAGGTATCAGCACGCAGAGTTCCGGCAATTTCTGGCCGGACTCTGATGTCATGCGTATGCTCTATCCAGAGGATACGGACTCCCATGACGAAGCGTTGGATAGCGCTTCGTCCGACTAAGGTGGTCACCGCCTTGGGG